>JAMKCH010007136.1:0-71076 GCA_023653785.1 Ophioderma brevispina
TTTATACCCACATTGTGTATAACTTGACACGTACGTCGTAATCATTAGGATTGCCATAATTGTCTCAAGAAAATTACTAGAGTATGATAGATTAATCACCAATCCTGACATTTACTACAGGTTGATAAGTGCTTTACCATCTGTAAATTTCTGTCTAAATACGGGTACAATGGACCAGAATAGACACATTGGAGGCAGATCTCATCATGCATCGCACGCAAGGCGAAAAAGGCACCCTCTCCATCACTTTATCTATTGAGTCATTTTATTTGGCAACCTTATACACATTTCCCATAACCTTTGACTCCTTTAAGCGGTTGAATTGTTTTTAAAGAACCGATGAATAATGAAGTATTTTACCTTCCAATCTCATCATCAATGGAGTTTCTCTTGACCTATCGTGCTGATAGAAGTTTTTGCATCCCGTCAACCTTGCCTTGCTTCCCTTTTACGGTCCCTCGTACTTTCATTCTTGTAAAAATCGGATTTCTTTTTGATAAAGAAAACTCTCACGGGCATGTAACGTTTCTTCCGGGAGTGTTAGACGGAAGTTGATGGAGTTAGCTGACCCGATTTTGGAACTGCATATGAGTCTGTGATAATCGTTCCAGTTAAGCACTAGTGTATGCATCTGCTCCCAAAATAAAGGAATACAGAACGTTGAAATTTGAATACCGAAATGCACTAATCATAGTTTCTCATTGCGATAAATATTCAACTGATTTTAAGAGATGAACACATCAATCTATTTTTCCTTCGCTTTCTATGTAAACTACCCTAGTACAGATACACGATATACTATAACCGCCTCGCAAAAACTAAAACAATCGATTGTATAAATCCAGCTTCTTTCAAGGATGACTGACATAATGTTTCGTGCAATACCTCAAGATAGCATCTAAGCTTTATTCGGACTACTAAATTTACACCCTGAAAAAAAATTGCGACCGTAACTGTACTAATATTGGTTAAATACACTTCCAACTTGCATAAAAGACCTACCGTGTTAATAACGTATTTACTCCAAATTCAACAAAATGAAGTAATTCTTTTTGGATTGAACTATCAAAGAGGAGGTTTCCTAAAATAAAGGAGACATTAAATCCTAATCCCACTCATGTAAGGGAGGGGTCATTATTCAACTCAGGGGGAAGGAGTCTTTGAGGGTTTGGAACCGAAAAGAGAGGGGGGGACGTGAAGTTTTTCATCAACCGAGAGGGGGGAACCTGAACTTTTAAAATGGGAAAATCGTATATTCATGTGGGGGTGAACGTGACATTTTTGAACGGAAGCGAAGGGTGGAACAGCGAAAATGTTTGCCGAAAAATTGAAATCCTCCTTCCCCCCCCCCTGCCATAAATAATGACCGCCCCCTAAATTAAACCAACTTGGATAAAATTTTCGTAAGCTCAGTTTGGAAAAGAATGTTCGCAGAATGTATAGTAAGGTGTTTTACATGGAAATTTTGGTGTTTTTTTTTATTTTGGAATCATGAGATCTTAGGAGATCTGTGGAAGAAAACTCTTTTCAAATGTAAAAATACCACCGCACCTCCTTGAAAAAAAAGTCTTTTGACGAATGGAACTATACCAGTCTCAATACTGATAAAACTTTAGCACGGGGTTTTGACATTGAATATAACGTTAATAGACAGGTCCCAGCCAAGGAAAAACTGCCTTTTCCAGTCAAGGTTTTCTGAGGATTTTTGTCTTCCTTGCACCCATACTCTTTGACATAAGCTTGGGGGCCAACCCATAAATTTTCCCCAAAGCCAAGATGTGGCCGCCAAAATCCAAAATGGGCTGCCAAAATTAACATTAATTGGATTATACCCTCTCGAAGTTTTTTCCTGTCAAAGGTTTTTTCAGTGATTCTGTCATCCTGAACATTTCCCCATTCAAATTGGCCCTACAGCCACTCGAATATTCCCCAAATTCCAAGATGGCCGCCAAAAATCAAATGTTTACCAAATGACTAATTACACTATACCGCGTCTTGGGTACCCTTCCATCAAACATAAGGTTTGGAAGAAACGGAAGATGGTATTCGGCCAATATGGTTCACCGTTCTCTGCTCCCAATTCCAACCTAGCATTTCAGTAAGGAACAAGAGACACAAAGGTTAACGCCAGGGACTGGACAATATGCTTTGCAATATTTACATTTGCTGCTTCAAAGTAACCTGTTGTTAAATGAAATTCCAGGCTTAATACCATTGAAATAAATGTGACAAAACATATATCATTTGCGATCCATCGCAAGAAGAAGAAGGGTGGACTCAACCAGATAGGGTTCAAGAAGACAAAATCACTCAGAAAACCTTGATGGAAAAAAATGGCAGTTTTTCCCCATAAAATATAGAAACTGAATACCGTCCAGTTTTAAATTTCCCTTGCCCTCCCATCCCCCATTAATTTTTTTTTCTTAATTAGGAAAAAAACGCAGAGTATGAGCTTTCTTAGGCAATAGCGTTATAAATATTTTTGATTATCCTCGGGGACTGATATCCCACTCAGGTTGGTCAAATAAATCAAAATAAGGTGTCAATATGGGGTGATGAAATAAAAACGTGTATGGTTCCCCCCCCCCCAGTTTACCTATACGGAGTAAGGAAACAAAACGCCAACTCCAACTTAAGAAACGAATTTTTTGTATTTGAAACCATGTAATATACCAGGGTGAGTTCAAAAAGAAATTGACCCTGATTGTGTCCGCAATTTTGATGTTTGAAGTAACAGATATCTAACAGGCTTGGTTCATCTGAAAGATTAGTTATGAGCTGTAATTTGCCTGCAAAGTCATTCATATCGGTTAGGTATAGGACCGAGCCTACAGTCGTGAATCAAGTGATCGGTTTAGTGCTCTGTCCACGGATTCACATTGAAAAGGAACGGTGTTCAGCGAAGGAATCAGTGTCAGAAGAAAATCAGGCTATTATTCACTGCAGAATCTTGATTCGAAAGGACTGTAGATCCGCCTATACTTAACCGATTGGAATGATCTTTGCAGCAAATAAAGATAGTAAAAAAGCTTTCCGATGATACCACATTGTTAGATATATATTATTTAAAAATTCAAAATGGCGGACCCCAATCAGGGTCAATTTTTTTTTTTACTCACCCTTTATTAACCAATATGTACTTTTAATGTAAACGAGTGAAAATACACTTTTCAAGGAGTGACTCTAGCGACCAGTCCTTGTTGGAGTTAAATTTTCCTCTTTTGAGAGTGAATGCTGACAATTCTTCACTCTTATGAGAGTGACACGTCATCGTTGAAGAGTAATCATAAACAAAATTCACTCCTTAAAGAGTAAAATTAACTCCAACAAAGCCTGGTCCCTAGAGCAATCCTTGAAAGAGTGATTTTCACTCTTTTACATTTAAGAGGTACATTGGTAAAACAAAGATTTTCCATCGCACTTTTCACTGTCATTGCATTTCATTTCATTAATTACACATTTACAGTATTGTTTCTTTAGCCCTTTAAATGTGAATTTAATGAGCCTCCTGTCTTTAATAAACCATCATAACATCCTGATCATTGGTTGTCATCATCATTATCACAATCGCAATCACCGCTACCATTTATTACCACCAATCTCATCCTTAGTCTCCTATCACGCATTCCACACATTCGTTCTATTCTTTTACCACGTTTTCTTAAAAGTACTGATGCAATATTTAGGCCATGATGCCAAAGCGAAAAAGATGCTCGGATAAGGACCAAGGAGGCGCACCCCTTGGGAAGTACAGATTCTTCCAAAATAATTTCTAAAATTATAGAAATTAGTTTTAGTGGTTCTCACTTCTAGTTATGTGCCTTCTCGAGGAAAATGAACTTTAAAATGTCAGTTTCCTTTATGCACATGAATAGCCGTGACTACGTGCTCTATACCATGATTCATTGACTCCAGCAAATATGGGGGCTGTTGATAAGACCAAACACTTCACGGATTCTTTCATCTGGAACTGCAGAGCCATTGTTATTATCCATGCAACTGAAAGATTGCAGGTGCTATACCACCACCCCGATTTGGATTAAGCTATTTTCATGGACGTGGAACACAAAATACCCGTCTCTTTCACGAATAAATAAAGTTAGCGGTTCTACTGTGTGTTCAATTTTCCTTGACCCTATACTTCATCCTTTATTCGAAAGGGAAACAAGTGAAACAAAGCTCCTGAGAAAAAATGTTTGGCAAACGGTGACCAAACATCTTTATGCAGAACCAAACCCGTACCTTGCCGCGTAAACCCCCCATTTCTATTTAATTTAGTATTGCTTCCATAGCAGAAATCGAAAATCTTCACCTTTCTAAATTTCAATTCACCTTGGCGGTGAACCGTGCCGAACAAAACTTTTAATTGGAATAGAAAAACGGTCCAATATTCATTATGATTTAAGTTATGGGTGTTTGGTTCTGCACCAAGATGTTAGATCATAGCTTGCCAACAAACTTTCTTTCATGATTTTTTGCTCATCTTGTTTTCTTTTGAAATATGAATAGTAATAGTAAATTCCCAGCATAGTTTGAGTTTTAGTTTCTTCGTGAATGAGGCTGTAGCTCAATCTAAACCGGGCGGCGAAAACCATCAAAAGCTTTTACGTCATGGACAATAACAAGGTTTTTGGCAGTCCCACGAATCTGAAGTCGTTTTCCTATTCATCCTTTTCAAGAACGGCCGGGCGGATTTACTTATCATAGCACCATTATTTGTTGATTCATGGAACGTGTTGTACTCTCTTGTTCACTTATATTCAGGGAAAAAAGGAGATGCATTTAATTCATTTTTACGAGACCACGCGTAGAATCTGAATTTTTGATAATTTTTATACAATTTATTTTAAGCAAAATTGTACTTGTAAGGTGCGTCACCTTTGTGAACGTTATGAGATCTTGCCCGCAGCCTAATTTGAAGAACAATGATTCTTGTTCTCGTTCAACTTTTTCCTTGTGTATTAAGTACTAACACCACAGAGATGTATATCATCAGATTTCTTACAATCCCATGATACGTTTTGTTTGTTTTATATGGCTTTTGATGGATGGAAACGCACCTGTCTCATAACAGGAAAAACTCAATCACAAATACCTGACAACTGCAGATTTTATCAACGTTAAGAGATAGAAACAAACCTTTAATAATATATGACTCTGAATGTTTCACCCTGTGGCCCCACTTTCTTGCCTGCTTATACCGTAAAAGTAAAAACTAAAATTAATTAATGACGATCAATATCGACGAAACCAACGGCTTAAAAACAATTGTGTAATAGCCAATAAGGGCGTTATAACATAAACCTATTTCCATTTTACAAACCGATGGACAATCGTATGAGCTTAGAATATAAGTAATTTCCTATATTTCCGTGCACACCCCCCCCCAGTCAATTGCAAATGCCAAATCGCTCTCTTAAATAGAGATAAATAGGAAAAAGGGGATTTACCATCAAATTGAAGAGACAAGAAACTTGATGTTTGAATGATCTCTTATAAAAAAGGGATCCAAACTGATGCCCCATGAGAAAATAAATGGCACTTATAAAGCTTTTCACAATGCCGTGTTTTTCAGCAACTCCTTGAATAGTGGCAACACCATCACAAGGACAATACGAAACAGAGAGACAGCAAGAAGACACACACCAACAGACACACACCCACACACAACGGCACACTCACACCCTCAAAATGCACCTGTGGTTTTTAGGCTGTGGGACAATGTCCTTTTGTCTTTTGTTTGGTTGTCCCATCGGGGCTAGGGGAAAAACAAGTGTAAATTTCATAATAAATTATTAAATCTATAGTCCGTCTTGTTCCAACACAAATAAAAACATTGCACATTTTCTGAAAAAGAATAAAATGTCACTTCAATTTCATTTCCCCCAATATCATTGCAATGGATACACAAGACTTCAGCAAACAATGGGTCTTTCTTATCGTTTCCAAACCCTGTGGTTCTCAAATATGATCCAGCCAGAGATGGTTACTGCGTCTGGCTGCTTCACTGATTTCCGCAAGTCCTTGTTTTGTGCATTGTTGCTCCACAGCAATGGCAGCACCAAGAGGTGTCCATTGTCTGTGGTGCTATTCCACAATCGCAGGTAGTATCCTGATCTTCTTCCAGATAGCCCCACTTCCTTCAGGAAACCTTAGATCGGCCTTCTGGTTCTCAATCTATTGAGGCCAATTCGCCATTCATCCATGATGAGTCGCTCCAGGTGGGGAGTGCTCACAGGTTCATACCGATAGATGTTACTTTACTCTGGTTGATAGCAAGTCTTTCTTCCACAAGAGGCAACTCTTCTTAACCTCCCTTAGAGACTGTGTCAAGAGGGTTGGACTTTGCTTAAGAAAGGCTCTCTCTGGATTTACGGCGGTTGGCAGCAGTTATCTGTCGGACATAGGGTGTTTCACATTGATACTTGGCAGCTACGTTCTTGCATGTTTGCTACACTACGACGACGGATGTCTGGTGGAGCAATTCCTGCTAGGCTGTACAAGTTTTCCGTTGGTGTTGGACGGAGGGCATCCTGTGATAAACCGGCAGGAGGCATTTAAAACGACCCGCTGGATCAAGCTTGTTGGCATTGGTTAATCTTTCCCATACAGGGAAGGCATACTCTGCACATGATAGGGCAAGTGCCGTCGATCTTAGGTGATGTGGCGAGCACACTCATCGTTTGTGCCAGTGAGTTTGGTCAGATGTTATTGCGTGAACCTACTTTTGCTCTTCGCGTCTTCCTCGAATTGGGTCTATAAGAGAGAGTACGGTCCAGGTAACTACTCCTAGGTAGACTATGGTTGTCACAGGGCTCAGGGGAGTTCCAGACCAGGTAATTTAAGCTGACGTTTGGCCTTCACGTTGCGTAATGGGAAAGCACAACCTTTGTCTTAGATGGATTTGCACGTAGGTGGTTTTCCTCATAATAAGGAAGTGAGTTCATCCAAGGCTTTGGAGAGTCGCTCTTCAACAACTGTAGTCGCATCTTGTGCGCTAATCCAAGATCGTCTGCATAAATAAAACGACAGGTCCTAAGCACTCCTAGGTTGGTCGTTGGATATAATATGTTGACCGAGAGGTTGCAGCACACTCGCCTTGTTAGCATTCTGTGAGCCTACGCCACGGCTCTTCTTCGCTCCTAGCTAACAAAGACAAACATCCGGTTTTTGCCAGCAATCCTCTGATAGCTCAGTCAAAGCGGATGTCCTTGGGTAATTTCCATGATCTTATGGAGTAAAAAAAAAAAGGGCAATCTGTGATTAACAGTGTCGTAGCTGCTTGATAATGTCGACGAACACGACTCCGGTTACCCAACCCTTCTCGAAACCATCCTCAATGTGTTGAGTTAGGTTGAAGTACTTGGCTTGTTGTTGATATGCCTGGCCGAAAACCTGCTTGTTCTGTATGAGGGTGTATCGGCTATCACAGGTGCGAAACGATTGAGCAGGAGGCGTTCAACGAGCTTGTAGGTATGGCTAGGAGTGGATAAGGTCTGTAGCTCTTGGGATTGGATGGATCTTTCACATGCTTTAGGCGTTGCCATAACATGGTGCTTTCCTCCAGATTTTGGGAACCTTTGGGAAATAAGATAGCAATTGTAGAGCTCAATAAGCCATTCCTTTGCTATTTTGGGCCAAGATTTTTTAGTTGCTCAGTAGTATGTTGTCAAGGCCTACTGCTTTTTCCTGGTATGACGGTTAGCAATACCGGAATTTCCAATTCGGTCCCATTTTTGAAGGGGCGAGTGAAATCAGGGTCACCACTATACCTCTATGGTCTAGTTTGATCTTCTTTCTTGGGTTTCTTGCTGCACGTGCCATTTAAAAGCAGTTTGTGGGCAACTTGGTTGGGCGTGACATTTGCTGCTGTGGAGGTTCTGTTGATCCCCTCGGACTTTTCGGATGGTACCATGCTTTCTTGCTGTTATGGTTCATATCGGTGACTCAATTAAAGGGTGCCAGGTTTTGATTCTTTTCCTGGGGAGCCTCCTCTCCGAAACGTCTCACCTTATCAGTTTGTTTCACATCAGCCGAAAAAGGATCGCTTTCAAACATGGTTGATACTACCTTGATATTCTCCGTAGCACATTCCTTGGAAGGCCTGTATATATTCGTCCCAAAGCCTCTGGGTATGAATCTCCGTGCAGTCTTGGTTCACGTAATGCTTGGGCCAATTTGTCATAGTTCTGGGGTTTTGGAGCAATCCCTCTTCACGTTCTGATCCAGGTCATCATTGAATCCTTTCCAGTCTGTTTTCCTATAGTTAAAGCGCGCTTAAAAGGTACTTTTGTTGGTCTTCCGCACGTTGACTTGGATAACCGATTGGGTCGATGTTGTAGTTTGTGAAGCAGGATCCAGAACACTCTTGCTACAAAGGTTATAGATATTTTTGCTAACAATACTAGGTCAGGGTTGTAACCTCTCGTCCAACGGGCACTTTGAAATGAAATGACGGGCATCTTAGAGTCGTGAAGGAGATGCGTAGCTGTTGACTGTCTATCCATTCTTCGACAGCTTTGTTCATCTTTGTTAGTTTCATCCATTGTAGCCCCATTGGGTACTATGGCTGTTGAAGTCGGCTCAGCCAATGAAGAAGTGAGGCCTGGTGGAATTCCCAGGGCCGAGCCGAGGGTGCTCGAAGTCTAATGATGGAGGTTTGTATACACATGTAACTATGACAGAGCCAAGCTCAATGGTGAGGACTCCGATGTTATTATCATCAGACATTGAGTTGCTACTACTTCGGTGCCTTTTCTCACAATATACAGCTTCCTTCCGTTTTGTCGATGTGGTCTCTCAATGGCAAGAACCATTCCTGGCATGGTTGGGCGGTGGTTTTGATTTCCCTCTGTGTGTTTCCTGCAGACATGAACATCGCAATGGAGATTGTTACACAATCAGCAATGATGGTACTTTTTGCACGTGGAAAAACCCTCACATTCATTACGCTATAGTCAGGCAGACCTTAGAAAGGCCTGCCGCTGAGGTCTAGTCATGAATATGGGTAACTTAAGAATGATGTTAATGAAAACAGTGTTTGGAGTTTGTAGAGATTAGTTCGCTGCTTCGCTTCCAATTTACCCTTTGCTTCCTTCGGCAGTTTAACAGGGATACACAAGACTGTCTCTACTTTCTCCCCCCAATGGAGTTAAAGATATTCATCACCGGCCCGGTATGCGTTGTAGAAAACACTTCAGATTCCCTGCATCTGGATGCAGGACCATTGTTATATTGGTCTCGCAGCTGAATAAATTTCAGCTGTTACCGCTCTCCAATTTTACTGAGTACTTTTTCCAGGACAAAATAATTAAACCGCATTCAGCAAATAAATAAATTTGAGTTCTATAGTGCGTGTTCAATTAAACTTTGGCCATGTTTTTTCATCATGGTATTTCGAAAAGAAAGAAACATGAACAAACACCATGAGGAGAATGTTGCTGGGCAAGCTTTGAACCTAACCTTTGTGCAGAACCCCAAACAAAAAAAAATCCGTACTTATTGCTTAACTTCATTTCTATCATTTACCGCGTTTTCAGAAGACCATTTTAGTGTCAACGACCTATATTTATAATGTACACTGGTTGTTTTAATTGTGAAAGAGGACGGATATTTGGTCACTCAATCCGAATCGTGGAGGTGGTAACACCTGGCTATACAATGTCCCCACATACCGGGCCCATTTAAATATCTTTAGTCATGGTTTTGGCTGAAGTCTATACATATCCCATTGTTATCTGATTTGGAGAAAGAAGTGAGGTGACATTTTTATTTTAATTTTTAAGAAATTTGCCAGTTTTAATGTGCGGGAACAGACAGTTTATGTGATGTAATATTTTTATTATGAATTTACCTTGGTTTTCCCCTTAGCCCCTCGATGGGGACCAACATAATTTGTTATACAGTTGTATTTTGGCCACGCCCCTTAGTCTATTTTAAACGACAATTTCATTGTGTAAAATATAGAAACGTGCGTGGTAATCAGTATGGATTACCATACTGATCCCAGGAAAATTACTAGAGTGTGACAGATTAAATCACTCGAATTCACTGCTAGATTTGCTACAGATTGAGAAGTACTTCCATCCGTAAAAAATTTCTGTCTACGGATTTGAGAACAAAGGGCCAGGAAAGACACTTTAGAAGGCAGGCCTCATCGCGCATCGCCGTAAGGCGAAAAGCACCCTTCTCCATCACTATTATTTTATTTGATCTTTTTAAAAAAAGTGCTTATTTGGAAACCTGACACCTTTCCACATATTTGACTCCTTTGCGAGGCAGAATTTGTTTTTAAAGAAACGATGATATTAGTTTTACCTTCCAACTCATCACCAAAGAGGTGCTCCCTCTGCGAGTATGCAGCTGATTCCAATTTGGCAATCCACGGCAGCCTTGCTTGCACTTCCCTTTTACTTTCCTCCGTAATACTTTTCAATCATGAGAAATCGGATTCGTTTTTAAAAAAAGGGTCTCACGGGCATGTAACGTTTCTTCCGGGAGTGTTAGACAGAAATTAATAGAGTTAGTGACCCCATATTGTAACTACATTTATTCATTGATACATCGTGCACATGTTAAGCACTAGTGTAATACATCTGCTCACAAAAGAAAGGGATATTCAATGTTGTGAATGCCCAGAGAACGCTTAATACATATAGGTTATCTTGTGATCAATGAATTTCATCTGATTTAAGAGCTACAACACCCAGCCGATTTTTGTTTTTACCTCGCTTTTCTAGTGAAAGCATCATAATACGGATACCGGGCCTGATATGGGGGAGACATGGTAACTTTGAGCATGATTCTGTCACATTTAACACTCTCACAAAGGAAATACAAAATATCACCCCAAAGTATAAGCTAAAATTACCAAATAACCAAATTTTGAACATATGATGACCAAATGATTGCATAAAGTATGTGTTTGCATATGGCCTCAATATACTTTTTTGTGAGACCCCCACTTTAAATTATGTAGAGTTTGTCAGACCTCTGTTGTGTGGTTTAGGAAATACATTTTAAAAAATAGGGAAAGGTCAAATATCCCAGTGTCTTTCATACTACAGGGGTCAAAGTTTCAAAATGCATACTTTTAAGAAGGGTTCAAAAAGGTATAGTTTGTGATATGTACGATATTCTGTTTAAGATTTGTAGGATAAATAAAGTTATGGTCAATTACAAACAATGACAGTGTCATAAAATTTCCTTGTTACCATAGTAACGAAGCTTCAGAAATAGTGTAAAGTATTATTTTATTATTATCTTTATTATTTTTATTAGCTATGTGACAAAACAAGTACGTTAGTTAACTTTTTGTTGTAATATAGTAATTTTTCTGTTTGACCCATGTATTAACAAAGACAGTAATGATATTTGACCTCTATCCTATTTTCTTCTATAACTCTATAACCATATCACCGAAGTATGGTAGTGTATAGAAGTGAGGTAGTGCCATTTATTCCGTCAAGCACTACTGCACAACATCATACAGCACATGACGGAATCACTTGTAAAACCTCATTTGCATACTTGGGACTTCTATGAGAAACGTTTCTCGGAAGTATGGCAAGCTATACATTTATTTAAAGGCGCATTTCGTGATCCTAGCACGTTATGTTTTGTTTATGGTTCACTAGATATCCCCAAGAAAAGGTTAATTAAAAAATGTCGGTTAAATTTGTCGAGGCGTTTTGATGTTATGAGGAAATGTTTATATCACAGTGCCCCATTGGCCAGCTTTGTTGTAAATTCTGTCCATTTACTGACAGAAAATACAAAATTACGAATTTATTCCAGAGTAGATCGAATTTGCACGTACGATTTGCCACACATGCTATACTTACGCTAACGGTTCAGGTGGTATAAAAATTTCAACTTTTTTTAGTTAAGTTGGGGGACGAGGCTGTGGATCACGAAATGCTCCTTTAATCCTTATTATCACACAGCAAACATTTTCGTCTAAATTTTATGTTTTTCAGATGAATTTGAATTTTTACCTCTAATAACCTTTGACCGATGATTTCAAGGCATTCCCCTTCCTATATTTTTCCTACTTTTTGATATGTTGTTCTATGATATTTCTGTTGCAATTTTGTCCAAGTTAGACTACTTATTTTTATAATTGACTGGTGTATAATATTTATAGAAAAAAACATTCTTCGTCTTGGCAGTTTTCCTTGGAGCATTCAGTGCTATCAACACAGAGAAGTATGTCATCAGATTTTTATACCATCCCATGATACATTTGGTTTATTTTGATATGGTTTTGACGGATGGAAACACACCGGTGTTGTAACTGAGGAGAACTTTATCACGAAATATCTGACATGATATTTAAGGTGGAATCAAGCCTTAACACTTAAGTGCCCAATGAGGGGGTTCCTGGTTACACACCACTACTCACTTATACACAGTAGTCTATGGGAAAAGTGGTAATTTTGAGCATGTTTCTTTCACATTTAAAACTCTCACAGAGGAAATACAACAATATCACACCAAAGTACAAGCTAAAATCACTAAATAACAAAATTGATAGCTATGTAAAAAATCGTGCGTATAAAGAACAGTAAAGACCAGTAATATAAGGTGTTGATATGACCTAGTTTTTGCAAATTAGAGACAAAGTCGGCATTTTAAATGTGGGAAAAATAACTGATAGTTGCTTTAAACACACTATTTTAAGACAGCCTCTAACATCTTCAATAGGAAGAAAGAGTGGCAACTATGAACATGTTTCTTTCACATTTAAAACTCTCACAGTGGAAATACAACAATATCACACCAAAGTACAAGCTAAAATCACTAAATAACAAAATTGATAGCTATGTATTAAGTAATCGTGCGAATATTTTGCTTGACAGCTAGTATCTATGCTGCTGTTCTAATAAAGGCCTCTGCAAGTTGCTTTTAGTAACACGCCGTATTTGTCAAGAAATTTTGATTTTTGTGCTTCGACTTTTTAAGGTCTAAAACAGCAGTAAATACCATCTTAAAGACCGCTTAATTGTCTGTTTTTCACAAAGAACAGTAATATAAGGTGTTGATATGACCTAGTTCTTGCAAATTAGAGACAAAATCGGCATTTTAAATTTATAAAAAAAGGACTGATAGTGGCTTTAAACACACTATTTTAAGACAGCCTCTAACATCTTCAATAGCAAGAAATTACCATGCTCATATAAAAGAATCATTTAAAGCATCACCCACCTAGACGATGTAGTGAGGTAATATCTGTCCTTACTTTTGTTAAACTGCTTATACTCAAAGGACATGCCCAGATACCCTTATAGACTGACCCAGAGATTTTCCGAGGAGGGCGCCCTCAATTTGTGTTTTTTGCATATACATAATGCGTGTCCATATACTAAGCACTGTGTAAAATAGCTAAGCTCAAATCGAAGTCCTTCATATAGAAAATTACAACTTTGTTATGGCCCTGTTATACTACATAAATGTTTGCATCAAAAGTGAGAATCCGATTCATCTCAAACTTTGGATTTGGGCATTTTAGGTGACTATCCTTAGTTCTAGTTTACTATTATTAATTTTTACACAAATCGATCTCCAACCCATTGGGTCCTTCACTGTTCATATTTTATGCCAACTAACTCGTACTTCTTTTCTTTCGATGCAGGGAATTTCAGTTGCGCCATAATTCACTTTGAGTTTAGCCGGCAACTTCAGTCGTACGTGCTCACAGTGTACGTCCCTAGTGTTCTACTCGTCATCATAGCTTGGCTATCATTTTGGATAGACGCTGAAGCAGCGCCCGCCAGAGTTTCAGTTGGTGTTACTACTGTGTTGACAGTTACGACTATGACATCCGGGATACAAGAAACATTACCCATTGTAACATACGCCAAGGTGAGATATTAGTGATGTTTACATGCCATACACGATGTTTCTACTTGTACACGAAACGTGAACGTCTTTTATTTAATTGAGCCATGCATACAAAAACCCATATTTAAAGTACAAGCATGCACCTTGCGCATAAGCACGCATTCAATGGTTCGAATTCGAGCAGATGCGAATCTCTCTTAGCAAAACCGATGACATAACAAAACACTCGTCTGCCTCGATCACTTTTAATCTGTAATATATTTCATTTGACTGGCCAACGTGTTTGCTTGCAGGTCCCATCAATAGTAAAATAAAATGTGTCAATAAGAAGTTCTCCCCTATAGGTCCCGTTTCAAAGATTTTGCAATGTTGCAATTCATTATGAACAGTCTTCAGACATACACACACTGTATACAAAAGTATTGCAACATGCGGAAAAGAGATTTCATAATCACAAAATGATTTCAAATTATACCAGCGGTTCCTAACAGCACATGGTGCATTGAATGTCAAAGTTGTGTTTTTCAAACAAATGATATTCCTCAAAATCCTAGAGTGCGAAAAAACATTTTGATTTGAATGCCACGTTCCCTAAATATGGCTGATTAAAAGAGCCGGCGATCGACAACTTTCCGAATTCCCCAGGAGGAATACAGACACAGAACGCCACAAATGACTCCAAAATCAGCGCTAAATGAATTGTACGGGTTTGGTAGGATTTACTCTAAATGTTTACGAGAGAAAAGTACAGTGCTTGTGTGGACCAGAAATGATATAACGTCAGTGGAAGACAGTAGTCTAAAAAAAAACCGGACAATTTTGAGACATCCGCATTGCAATTTGAATGACAAATCACGTGGTTTGCGCAAATCATGTATGAATACTTATTCTCATTAAACGACAACCAAGTATAATGTCAATGGTATGATTAAAAAGTTCTTTTCAAATTGCCACGTGACCACATTCTTGTCATTTAATTTCCCGAGTCCAACAGCGATGGACTTGCTCTCAGACGTTATCTCATTTCCGGTCCACACAAGCACTGCACTTTTCTCCAGTTAACATCTAGAGTAAACCCCAACAATTCATTTAGTGGCTATTTTGGAGTAATTTGTGGCGTTCCCGTGTCTGTATTCCTTCTGAGGTGCAATCGGCAAGCTATCGACCACCAATTCTTTTAATCCGCCATATTTAGGGAACATGGCAATCAAATCAAAATATTTTTCGCACTCAAAGATTCTGGGGAATAACTTCGGTTTCAAAAACACAACTTTTTGGCATTAATGCGTCATACGTAGTTAAGAACCGCTATTATAATTTGAAATCATTTTGTGATTATGAAATTTGTTTGTTCATGTTGCAATACTTTTGTCCAGTGTGTGTACCAGTCAGTCGGCAGGTAACCCAAGTACTATTATTCACTGTGAACATTCTTTGTCAGGGTCTTTTGGCATGAATTTGCACAAACAAAAAGGCAAATGACCTTGCTATTGGTCCCATTCCCTGCAGACCTATGCAGTTCTAATCTTTGAAAACCGGGCCCATGTTAATAGCATATGAGCATTCACTTCTGTGATGCCAGTAAATGTAAGGTTATACATTTTCTGTTTTCTTCGCTTTCTTAAAACAGAGTACCTCTAATACGTGCACAGATTTAGGATGCTTTAAATAAAATTTGCTGGGATATCTATAACTTTAGAGAGCACGCTTTTTCAAAAAGTGTAGGACCAAAAACACCACTTAGTGAAAAAATGAAGTATTTGAGGAAGTTTGTCATACCGTCTCCCGCAGACATACAGCGATGGCGTCTCAAAATCTAAACTAAACAGCTGATGTGGTTTACCGCACAATACAGAATAAACAAAGATCAATAATGGTTGTGTTTGAGGTCAAACTGTATAGGTCATGGTGCACAGTATTACACTTATAAATCTGGGATATTCACAAGGAAATACCTTTTTGATCTCATGTCGGAATTTTGATACGCACGTAT
This sequence comes from Ophioderma brevispina, assembly GCA_023653785.1. NCBI lineage: Eukaryota > Metazoa > Echinodermata > Ophiuroidea > Amphilepidida > Ophiodermatidae > Ophioderma > Ophioderma brevispina. Next base: position 15,836 of record JAMKCH010007136.1, read on the forward strand.
AGAAATTACAAAATCAGATAAAAAGTACTGTCTTGTCTTTGATAGACGGATTTAAAACCAACCACTTGCAGGTTATGTTAGCACACCCATGCAAGTAACAAAAATACCAAAATACAAATTTTGGTGATTTGAATCGCTGCTTATCCTTTAAGTTACTCCCCCAAAAATCAGCATCCTTTTTGCTAAGCTATAACCATGTTGAAAAAGGGGGCGTTATGACTGCGTGTCTTGTAGATGGGGCGAATTCAAATTAACTGTCAAAAATAAGAGTTAACTTTTAACATTATGGCTACAATCCGGGTAAAAAACGCAATAAAAGCAGAATTGTGAGTGCTTTGCTTAAAAAAACCTAGTTTTTGCTAAATGTATGTTAGACAAACTTTTTCCCCTTTGGTCTTTGAAATTATGTTACGGTACCGAATAGACGCCTACTCAAAATTTTCACCAAATAAAATGTTCAAACTACAAATATCGACCTCATTCAGAACTAGCTCGATATTCTTCAAGGTGAATATCGTGTGAATCGTTGCATTATTACAACGTTTTAAATGCATCGCTCTAAAATCAACACGATGAGCTGGTGTGAAACCGAGTCTTATAAATTTGCTAAAGCAGTGAATATTGAACTAAATTTTCTGGACTAAAGTTGAATCTCGAGCTAATCTTGGCCAGAGGACATTTGTTGAAAAGACGATTAGAGAAAAAGTTTTGAGCTGAATGAATTCAGTGTATCCATTTACTTTTTTTTTTGCTTAGGTTCTAAAGTCAAATTATAAATTCACACGCAGAAACTTTCATTAATTTTTTTTTTCATACCAACAACTACATACACTTACACCTGTTCTTGAATACCTAATACACTATCAAATGGAACATTCATGATTTCTCGTGACTGCAATTACAGTCGGTACTCGTGGTGTAAATTAAGCAGATTCGTGTATAAAATTCTCCTCCATTTGTACAGACGGTATTATCCTTGATGTTATCATTTTCTTTTTTCTTTTATCCTCTTTCTTTTTATCCCTTTAATTCTTTGCTGTAGATTGAGGTCAACTGGTTCACTGTAGTGTGTGAAATTTGTATGGGTCTGTTAAGAATCGTAGTCATGTCCATAGAAAAGTTGTGTAAGCAGATACACTTCAATTTCTCAAAAATAATTAACCTGAGTATTTCACGGGGGATATTAATTATCTCGTTTTGTATAATCTATCATCGACTGGATTCCAACATTCATCATATCTTAAAGGTGCGTGTTCCGATCGTCTTTGGGACCCCCTGATTACCCGGAAGTAGTATCGATTTTGATATCAGATGAAAGGCCATATTTTTCTCATTGTCGTCCTGAAATTTGAGCCCTCAAATCCATTTCATTCCCAAGATATAAACAAAAAACTGCCGTTTTAGTGGTTAACCATCAATATTAGCACAGTATCGAATAGGGCTTTGCAGCATGCATTATTGCGTCTACCATCAAAACCGCAAGTTTGTTTCCCACGGTATTTGATGGGGTGTATGTGCAAGTGCCAGGCTCTCATATCAAGTAGAGAACACAATACACATAAATCGGAACAAGCACCTTTAAGATATAGGTGATGTAAAACATTGTAGTGAATCAATGTCTCACATGTAGATGTTTCCCAGTGGACCTTCTCCCTAAACCTATTAATGTACATCGATCGGCGTTGTGTGCGCAAATATTTAGTCATTCACAGGCCCAGTATGGTTACCATGACAACAAGTATGAAAATTAATGCCAATTTTAGAACTTTAGACCAATACCTTTTAAGATGATATACGATATTTATAGAAGACATGTTAAGACATGTGTGATGTTTTTTTCTAAATTTCAAGAAATAACGGGATTACCCCCTCGATAACTTCATAAGTACAGGGAGTCCAAATAAAAGTTGTGCAAGTATAGATTTACTTAAATTTCTCAAATATTAACCTGAATAATTCTATTTCGCCGAGCATAGTAATACCCTTGTGTATTAACCAGTGCAAATGTCAAGACAATCCGCCCATGCAAATCAGAGATATAAGAGATTATTTAAAGACCATCTGTTTTTCACCCAATTCCAATGGGATATACACAGATAACACAATTTTAAGCAATCGGTGCCGGGTGAATGATTTTGACGTATTGAATTCACTGCTGTATTCACGACACACCATTATAATACCAACAACAAAATGTACATGATATTATGATTTTTTTTTTTACATTTACTGATGGCAAATGGGCGCAAAAACAATGCAAACAAATTATCCTGCTGCCCTGCTTATACATGGTAAACAATCATGGTCAGCACAAATTAAACTTCACGTATTGTTAAAGTATCCTCCATTTGTAATTAAAATAATTTAATTTTATTTTTCTATTTTACTTGAGAAAAGATTTCTCACGGGAAAAGTACTTTGTTTATTATGGAAGGGAAATTGGAATTCTATTAGTACTATATTGACAGCGTCCCAGATGTTATGTTTTGGAGATCCTGCTAGATGAGCTAAGTAGTATAAATAGATATAGGTATTTTGAAGTTATTGTGCAAGTTTGCAAGATTGCAAAATAGGTAGTTTCCATGATGTCATAAATATAAGCTGAGGCGATGCATAATTATGATGTCATTTATGTGAGATCCAATTGGACAGTGTTAGGCTTGTTTATACATGACGATGTTGTATTTTGAAATCAATCCGCGGAATATCCGTTTATTCTTACATTTGGTCTTGGGATGAACTTGAAGAGGTAGGGCCTATCACCTATTATAGCTGTAAATAGTTTTCCCATAGATACGGCAAAAATTACTGTGCATTGGCAGTTGTAATATATAAATTCATAACAGTTTTAAAGAGAGCGAAGGATGTCTACGAAATAAGATTCAAGGCAATTGTTAAAGTATTATAATTAATATGTTCAATGTAAATATCCAAAAACATTTATCTGTCGTGTCATTGCACATTTGGGTCTGGGTAAAAGATGCCAGGCCAACGTGTTACTGCGGAGAAAAGGACTTCACGTCATTAAGCAATTCTTGTAAAATGAAACTTTATTGTGATATTCAAAACAAAAGAGTGCCACTTTATTCACAAGTTTAATTTCATTATCAACGGCTAGGCATACTGTTATGACGACTCGTTGACGCCAAGGTCAGAAATACCCTTTACATTTTATATAATAACACTGATTTATTGTGATTTTAATCAAATTGATTGGTTCAAAAATTTGGAATGTCAAAAACACAATTACAATTCAATAATGATACACTCAATATCTTTACTGATCTTACTATAATGTCCACAAATGTGGACTCCAAAATAACAGCATGCAAAGTCATATCAATCCACGGGAAATGTAATCCATGGGTATCTTCTCAGTCCAGAAGATACTTTGTCCAGCAGTTCGAAGACGATGAAAATGTGTCAGTACCGCTTTAAATCAATGACATCGCCTTGGTTTCAATCGTCGTAAAGAGAGCACAGGTGTAGAAGTAACCATTGTCCGGCGTACTCATAGTCCGGGAACAATGGTGAACAATAGGGCAATCGATTCAGTTGACTATTTATTTTATTCGTTGGCGCAACATTAGTTTCACGCTTTATTCCGTTATCGTCTATGGAGCCCCGGACTATGGCTCCCATCGGACTATATCTGGTTTCACACCGGTGTCACGAATGTTCGTATGACCAGAGAAGATGAGAAAGAAGGAGATGGCTCGATTTTGAAATCCGATTACCCAGGATTACTCTCATTTACCGGCTCATTCTTTCGGAAACTTCAAGGGCCGCTCGACTGGACCTTTGAAGTAATCTGTTCATCCGACTCAAGCTTGGCCAGTCGGGAAAGTTTCACAACAGGAAGTAATTGATACACTGCTACTAAAACAGTTTAGTAATTTTTCCAGCTAAATGTTCTCTGCTGGTAGGGAACTTCACGTTTGTTCTGACCAATAATTATTTATTTTATTCCTTGGCGAATAATTGAAGAAAACACTGACTTTTTAACGAAAGAAAACAGCAAAATGAGGTCAATAAAGGATGTTGTTATTTTGGCCTAATTTAAACATATCCGGTTAGTTCCTGTGAAATATGATATTATGAATGATTAGATAAATGCATTTTGAATTCACCCCAACCACACCTGTCTGTGTCCGAAAGTGTCCAAAGTGTCAAAATGCTTTGAAAATTTGGGGTCAATGTTGTCTGTAAGTGATGCAGAAGAGTACGTTTCCCTGAGTCTATGGTCGTGCATACACATCTACTTTAAAACGAATTTACATTGAAAAAAATGTCTCCAATTCACATGCACTCGCCTATTAATTAGGTATCGGGATCCTCAATACTCTAATTCAACAACGAGATGTTAGAGAAATATAAAACTTGAAGCTGGGAAGCTCTAATATTTGGAAGGTATTAATATCTATGGGAAACAAACCCAATTAGCTAAAAAAGTCACAATTTTTGGTGACCGGTGGTTGGAGACGCACCATTTGTTAAACGTTAAAGGTCACACCGCTGACTCCAGTACCTGTTTTGTACGTTCATTAAATATCACAGACAAAACGAATTTCAAAACTTCATTTTTTTCCAATCTTGAATTGAAATATTATGAGCAAATGTTAGTATCACAATGTATGCCTACCTTAAAGGTGCAACGAGAGATTTCACGTAGCAAGTGTCCCAAAAAATGTGAAATTCTTATTTTTGCACTAATGTAATGCTTTCTATCAAAAATGTCGACATATGAAAGAATTAAGCTGAGAATTATTTCTTATACAAACATTGTAATTTCTAATTTACTGTATGAGTAAATACTAAATTCAGCTTATGTTTTATATTGATATTAAACAAATGAAAATAATGTTTTGTTTTCACGTTTAAGCATATCTGTAGCCAAAGACAAGGTAAGAAATTTATCTATATGAAATCACTGCATATGGGTGCCCCAAAATCTCTCGTTGCACTTTTAAGTCACTGTGTTGAAATTGTTGTCTGTTTACTGAGAGACTTTATCAAATTCGAAATTTCTTGCAAAGAAGTACGAATCTGCAGGAAAGGCGCGCACTTTCAAAACCACGAGCAACGATTTTATAATAATCACCAATGTATTGCGGAGTCAGTTGGAAGGAAGGGGCTATGTATCACGAAATGCCCCTTTAAATAAAACTAATATTAAAATATTTTCTCAAATTATCTGAACATGTCTCAATTTGCACGCACCACTCTTCTAAAAAAGGACCGCCGTTAGTGAGTAAATTGAACGGAGTAAAGAAATGATCCGTTTAACTACCATCAAGTATATTTCTACTTGGCAAAAGTGCAAGTGCATAATGTTCAGTCATGAAGAGGGGGAAATAGTCACTCTCTTCTGTAAATGGAGATCAAGTAGGATGTTTTCAACGGCTACGTGTCAGGAAAAGTAAACACACCGCGTAATATAAGCTGTTTGGATACATCCCATAGGACTCCACCAGGTTCATCACGACATTTTAAAAGCTCCTTATTACGTTGAATTAATTGCGGGTATATTGTGAGAAATCCATTTGGGTAATTTTGAATGCACCTTTCAACTGTCAAATGCATGTCGTTATTTTATATCTTTAGTGGTGTTGACATTTGAGGGACTGTTCGTAAGTCGTCATCTTTTATACAGTCTATTTAATTCAAGCACTCATTTGAACGCGTGGTACTGTTCATGCCGATATCGCAAGATGATGCACACAATATTCTTTGTATAATGGTCGATTTACCCATACTTAATCACAGCTAATTTGAAGACTAAGGCGGGACACACCCAAGGTATTTCACGGAGCTGAACAAAGCTTTAATATAGAATTTCACTGTTTGAAGAATCAACCCAGGCCCTGCCTCTTAACAAAGTCATAATGAGCGATAACCAACCCGTTGATTTTGCTATGGATATCTATAGTCACAATTTTAATACTTATGAAAACAAGACAAACTATACTGAAAAGTGGGGTTAGGTTGCAATTGCAATATGGCGTATATCTTTAAACTGAACATGCCATAACCTTTCTCTATTACGGGTAGGTTGGGTACAAATTTGCATCAAAGGAAACAATTTGTAAAATCGTAAAATCATCGCACTCATCTAGACCCCGGGTCCTAATCGGGAGGCCATATGCGTTACGCCACTGGTGCAACGGATAATTCCACAACTGCATAAACTTTGATACCTTTCTAGCGTGTGTTAGCGCCGCTGATTAGAAACTTAGTTTGGTGACTAGCAAAGGTTAAGATATTGTACACTGCTTATTCCGTGTACTCTATGGAAGAAAGACACTGTGACATGGGAAACATGGGAAACCCGACGAAGCTATGTATACTTTAATTCTAAGCAGGTATTAGGCCATTTGGTCACGGAAGTTGAAATAAATACAAAGTAACGGTTAAATTAAGTTTATCATACTAATTTTAATAATTCTCCTTCTTCAAAGTTGGCTTACAAAGGATAACTCAATATGGGAAAAACACTTTGACATCACTTAATATTATTAAAAGCGTAAGTGTGAAAAACAATACTAACTTCTGTTAAACAGGTGTTCTGGAACTTATTGTAGTGGTAGACCAAGATATCCGCCGGCTGCTTCATTCATCTAAGATACAGTGTGCTCAAAATATTGTGCTGTGATTCTTAGGACTTGTGCCCTCCTTGGGATCACTCAACCGTAGAAATTTTGTTGCCAGCATGTAGCATAGTCATTTATCTTCTTTTCCTGCATAATTGCCGGTATTTGCATAGGGTGTTGATGGAAGTTTCAAATATTTTTATTTACTTGTTCAATTTAGTTTAAAACTATATTTCTCAAGAATCCCAGGCTCAGTTTATAAAAAAGAATGGCACAAATGTATGCCATTTTAGTCATTTATATATTTTAAAGTAAGACCGTAAATTAAAGCTTTTTTTAAAATTCAATGTTAAAAGTAAACGCGATAGTCTTCATACACCCAGAACTTACTAACCACCGATCATCTTTTCAATGGTTGTGAAAGACTAAACATTGCTTGTGGCAACACGATAGCGTCATAATAAACATTGCGGCTTCGTTAAATCGTCTAGTGCTTCGCACGCAAGCATGAAAATGGTGTTTTCTTCGCAATGAATACTCCATGACCATGAAAACCATCTGTACGTCATATTTAGGGATATTTCATGATATATGTGCCGATAGATTCATACCAATAAATCCTTTTAAATACAATACGTAAAAATACGATATAACAAAAACCACAAAAGCATCAACAGAATACAGAATTATGATAATGCAGCACGGTATCCAGAGGTTCGATGCTGCGCACAACACCCGTAGTCTCCATTAGGCTGTGGCAAAATTAATCGTTGTTTTTATTTATTTTTTGTTTTGTTTTAAGAATATCAGACCTTATTCGACCTACCTGTGCACAAATTTCCAATCCCCTAGTATAATTCGGTTTTAAAATGTAGATAATGGTCCAGGAATCCAACTCAAATCGTTACCAATTCTTTTTCCCTTCCTTTTGGGCGGCCATCCGGTTTCAAAATGGCGTGCCATTTTCAATATATTTTGCTCTATATCTGGACTTCTGATCACCATAGAGGCCAAATTGGTGGCAATAACATGTTTGGATGTCAAGAACACAACTATCACATCCAGACAGTCGCAGCCAGTTTCCTCAAGAGGTCATCTTGAATTTCAATGACCGCCATTTAAACATATTTTGCTCTCTATCTGCACTCTGATCAACATATGATCCTCAGCTGGTGGTAAAACCCATGTTTGGGATGTCCAGTGAATGCAAATACTACATCCAAAAATCACAGATTGTTTCCTCAAGGTGGCCATCTTGAATTGCCAAATGGTCGCACCAGTTTTAAAATATACTTCACCCAATACTTGATAGGACCATGGAAAAACTCCATTGATGACAATATCCATGTTTGTGATGTAAAGTGAACACATATATGAATTAGAAAGTTTGCCCAATTGTTTCATTTGGTGGGCCATCTTGATTTTCACAATGGCTGCCATTTTTAACGTTATTACAAGATTTCAAGATTTCAAGATTCATTTATTCAGCATAACATATCGTGCGTGACAGAAATGTTAATACAGTATATATAAAATCATACATAATACATGAAGTATCAATTATAAAACTGTACTAAGATGAGCAGGTGCGGAATATGTATGCTAGGACCAGGAATGGACAACACCCGATAATAGGGCTTATAGTTATTACTGGCCCTGTAATCATAAAGTAAAAGATACTCCTAAATTACCATAAATTACAATAATGACACAAAGTAAGGGGATATAACATAGGTAAATAACATAACACCCCCCCCACTAGAAAACAAAACAAATATCTAATCTAAACATACACTTAACGGGAATACGGTATACGGGAATTGGAGAACAAGAAAGACAGACTTTTCAAAATATCTTGCTGAGGTATGTAATATATTGCAGAATGAGAAGCAGAGGTTGATTGAAGAGGTAGATAGATATGAAGAAAAAAAGTGAGGAGTGGAGATAGAAATGAGATGAAGATAAAGTGAGGAGAGAAATAAGGACTTGGGGAGTATTTAAAAGAATTGTATGGTTGATGGGAAAGTGTTTTTTCAGTTGAGATTTGAAGGTGTTTTTGTTTGTAATTGTTGTGATGGATTGGGAGATATTCCAAAGTTTTGCGCCGTGAGACTGAATAAAGTGCTTGTCAGAGGTAGATTTTGGGAGGGGAGATGAAGTTTGTCAGCTTGTCTGGTGTTTTGTTTATAGCTGTGGATTTGTCTCTTGTGGTAAGTAATCCTGAGTTCGGAGGTCGTAAAGATGTTGTTGGCATTAGTCAAACATGAAGAGCGCTTGTTGAAGTTGGTTGAGGTGATCTAATTTAAGTGTTTTCAGTGAGGTGAAATAATGGCAGAGTGTGAGTTCTAGGGGGTGAGTTTGGTTCGTGCGAATGGCATTTGTGTGATGTTTTTTAGTTTGGGGAGCCGGTGAATGATAGTTGGAGGCCAAATGAGTTACAGCAGTAGCTAAGGTATGGGAGAAAAGAACTAAGTGTTGTAAAGTGATTTTCAGAGTTGTAGTCTGGAAGGTGATTTGTGTGATTTTAATCTGTAGATTGTACCAATTGAGTGAGACGCTTTGGTAGGACAGAGTTGATGTGTTCGTTCCATGTTAGGGTGTCGTCGATTGTATGCCAAGGAAAATTCTGGTGAGTGTACCTGGGAGATTGTCTGGTATCTATTGTTAATGTTTGATTGTGATTGGTGTTGGGTGTAGAGAAAAGCATGTAGTTAGTTTTGAAACATTGATCCGAGAGGAGAAAGTATTAGCGAAACCAGTCAGTGATTTGTGCGAGTTGGTGATTCATGTTGTTAAAAAAGTGCATAATGTTAGAGTTGAGAGAAAAAAGTTTTGTGTCATCTGCAATAGATTAGTTTTAGTGTGTTGAGAGAGTTGGTGATGTCATATGTAAATGTGAAAAGTAGGGGTCCAAGGATTGAGACTTGTGGAACGCCAACGGTGATGGTTTTGATGATGTGCGATGGGGTACATAGACTGATAATGTGAGCATAGAACTGATACTTCGCTCTGGACTTTCTCGGGCAACATTAAAAGGTGAAAAAGGTAAAAAAAGGTTAAAGGGGACGGACGGGATACAGGAACGGAGTGCACAGCTCTCTTTCGAAGCGATTGGGTCAGACTCACCAGTCTAATATTGCTGTAGGAGGGAATCGCCACACCTACTCTACAGCGAGTCTGTTACCTTACCCAACATTGAATAATCCGGTACCCAGTTATACAAGGTAGAGAGGAGTAATTGAGGGTTAAAAGAGACTTACTCAAGGGCGAAACACATTGGCATCAGCGGGGCTGAACTCACAACCTTTAGGGTGCGGGTCGGGCGCTGGCATGGGCGCTTTATCCACTGGACCACATGTGCCCTCATAGGGCAACCATAGAAGGCTAAATTTGGTGCCAATTGCTCATGTTGTTGATGTTAAGGAAAATACGTATTACATCCAGAGAGTCACAGAATGTTTCCTTCTGACAACCGCTTTCTTTAATTTCAAAATGGCCACTATTTTTGACATATACCTCGCCCGCGATCTGGCCTTATGAGCAAAATAGCTCAAGTGCTCCTTCCTAATCAGATATACATCCTAATACACCAGAACCACTTAAATCATGGATCTAGGAGAGCCATGGGCTCTGGGTGTTTTAATAAGTTTGTATATAGGTTTCAATGTTATTGTGTCCATATGGTCCAGTCAGTGCAATTTCAGTATTGAAACCAATATCCATCAATCTAGTGGCCGCAGCCGAGATGCTGTTCAGCCATGTAGCGCCAAATGTCCTGTCTGTCATTAAGTTGGGGATGGCCGATGGATCCTGCTTGCCATTGATCTAGAGCAATCACATTAATGCAGTAAAGGGCAAACGACCCATGTTTGGATCTCCACATATTGTGCTTAGGCAGTCTCACGACAGGATATGGTTTGGTACATCATAAGAAGCAGGATGTAGGTGGCCATCCCATTTATCTGTAGGCTCTTTCTTATTTGTCCATGTCTATAGATCCATATAACAGGCTCTAAAGAACTTCTGTTTGGTTGAATTGGAGACACCAGATTGCCATAGGTGGTTAGTTGGAGTTTTTTAGGTTGTATTGCAGCATTCCAAGCGCATTGTCCTTTGCAGCATGACGTCTTTCTTGCTGTCGGCAAAAAAGGACCCAGGTTCTTGAAGTCCCTGCCCTCTTTGATTTGGGTACCGTCTGGTGCAGGATAGAAGATTTGATGATTACTTCCTCATTGATGGTCATATATCCGTCCTTCTTGGTATTTAGAAGTAGGCCCCGAATTTGTCTGCAAGCATTCGCAAGTAATGTTAGTAGATCTTTGCACCACATATCAGATCGGCTGTAGGGCTAGATCATCTGCATAGACAAGGTCTGTGAGATGCTAACTTTGGTGACGTCTAGAACGCTTGGGTTTGACTGTGAGTCCCTTGTTGTTCATGATGATGTCAAGACTCTGTGTCTGAGGATGAACAACAGATTACAAAGAGATAGGGCAGAAAGAGATCTCCTTGGAGGATTCCAGTAGTTGTTGGGAAATCCTTGTTGGTCCGAATCCATGGTCTGCACAAAGCTAGTGGGGTTATATACATGATGGCAATTGCTTTGACACTCTCATCTGGGGCCACATAGTTGGTAGGAATATGCAGCATTACATCTCTGTTAACACTGTAAAAGCCTTGGGAAAAGTTACAAAACACAATTGAACCTTTTATCTTGAAAATTCGCAACTCTCAAATCCTTTGAGGGCAATTATCTGAAGTAGTGTTGAGCTGCCTTTACGAAAACTATTATGGTTTCGTTCTGAGAATGGGAGGATGTGCGAGAAACGATTCTGTGAGCAGCATTGAATTGTAGGGGCCAATGGTACAGTGTGATCCTCTGTAGTTGGGGTTGTGGAGGTCATATTTTTTATGGCAGAGGAGTGATGAATGATGTTTAATATAATAAGGTAGGGTGTCGTTACAAAACAGTTGATCATGAAAAAGGGATTCTTCCAGATTTACTGCAGGAATGTTGTCGGGGACTAGGTCGTCTTGGTGTTGTTCATTTTTTCAGGAAGATCAGCAAGCTAACTCTGTAGTGAAAATGTCCAGTCTGGACGGAAGGGTGTCTGCTATCTGTGATTGAAGAAAGGTTGATCAAGGTTAGTGTTCTTTCTGATGGTGTGCCAAGTAGAGAAATAAAGTGCTGAACCATGTGTCGAGGGACACTCTTCATTTGTTTCCCTAGTGGGTTAGCTTATTAGTCAGCTCCCTCGATCACGCATCCCAGGAAGCAGCAATGCCTTGTAGTTGAGATATAGGGGGTCAAGTGCTTCAGGCATTGACTTAACATTTGCCTCCTCAAGCACCACGGTGGGTGTAAGCATCATCAAGTGCAGGCTTAGTGGCACATCAAGGTTCTGCTTGGAGGTTCTGGTGGATTTAGTACGGTGTTTCTTCGCTGCAGACTTCAGTTTTTCCTGGCTTTTATGACTTTGTCATTGGAGGCAAAGGCAGTCTCTTCTTCTTCTAGTAGATCTCCAGTGCATTCCTTGTTGGCTGAAGTGGACGGCTCACTGTGCTGGATTGTAATCTTCAAGACTCATCAACAAGCATGTTGAAACCTTGTTATGTTACTGCTGCGTATAATGCTCGAGAGCTTGTATACTCCCACAACTCTTTCCAGTCAATTGTTTTCAGGGGATCTCTGGGAGGGGGGTTTACTCTGACGGCAAAACTTCCTCTGCACTACGAACAAGCGCGTCCCCAGGCCCAAGTTGAGCACCGCAATCTCCAGGAATGCACAGAAGATTATGGCTGGAAACTGCACCGATGGCAGTGGACAGTCTTGGTAAACGCGAAGGAGACAGTTTTCATCTGGATGGTAGCAGCAAATGACTGTTGTTAACAATATCCTATAACAGTGTAAGCTTCAGGTATGCGCTCATACAGTTGACAAGCTGGCACTTGACTTGAGAGACTTGGTGAGCAAAGGAAACCCCACCCATCCTTAGCTGCATTTTTCGTTATCCAGGCGGAGAAGGCTGTTTGGAATAAGGGAAGAGCCATGGATATCTTCTGTAGTAGAGGCTCGCTGGGCACAATGGCGGTGGTCTTGCATGCAGATGACATCAATGCATACAGTTGTGCTTCATATCCCAGTTCTTCTTTCTTGACTGTAGTTGATAGTGTCTGGACGTGGTATGTGATGATTGAAAGCAGCCTTACGTTAACCAAGTTGTCCATCATCTTTTGTAAATTTCAGGGTTTAAAAGTAAACAATCAGTTTGTCTCAATAAGCTAAATAGTAGCTGGGATCGCGAGGTCTCCAGCACCCTTTTTTGTTGGGGGGAGGTGTTCCCTTAGCCATTGCCTTTCACGGATCGGGCCCACTATGCCACTACATCACTATCTAAAACATCACAACATGGCATTGCCACCAATGGAGCCTTTTATGTGCTCAGAAGTCCAGATATTGGGCCAAGTATATAAGTAAAAATGGCGACCATGTTGAATCCAAGATGGCCACCTGAAGGTAACAAATCTCATACTTCTGAATGTAAAATGTGTTCCTTGACATCACAACATGGGTATTGCTAACAAATGGAGCCTTTTATGTTTGCTCATAAATCCCGATATTGGGCGAGTATATATTAAAAATTGCGGCCATTTTGAAATTCAGATGGCCATCTGAAGGAAACAATCTGTGCCTTTTCGGATGTAAATTGTGTTCTTGACATCACAAAATGGATATTGCCACCAATTTAAACCTTCTATGTTGCTCAGAGTCCAGATATAGGCAAAATATGTTGAAAAAATGGCACCCATTAGAAATCCAATATGGCCGCCAAAAGGAAAGGGAATAAAAAATGGTAACAATTTGATTTGATTCCTGGAACTATTAAATCTACATTTTTTAGACCAAAAATTCCAATTGTACAAAAACCCAACAATGACACCTGCCATATATCCGGATGGCTCAAATGCTATTTAGAAAGCAAACACTTAATTTCATCCATTCACACCAAATTCAAGCAATAGCCAAAAACTTGCACACCCCGTGGGTCAATATCATCCGTGCCCCGTAGGATCTGATTTCTGGATACGCCCGTAAGCGGATTGGAGGTTGTCATTCTCCCCAACGAGACCTTACTAGTATGTAGGCGAAAAGCAGTTTTCTGTATTGTGAAGCCAACAAATGGTATGACAGTTTACCTGTAGTTTCGCTTAACATTTAAAGCAAGAGTCAAAATTTGAGATGTTTGAATTTTGAAGCAGACGAGAGATAGTTGTGAAGTGCGTCTAAAGTGAAGAAGGGGTCTTCAAATATTTCATTTAATACAGATAGAGGATAAATAATGGCAAATGTGCACTCAAATGAAAAGGTAACGATATACAAAAAAAATCCTCCAAGCTGACTGATACGACGCCCAGCTGCCTCTTTTTATTTTCATATAGTTGCAGCATTTTATAAACGTCACCTCTCTGTAAAATTGTCAGAATTTGTCTTGCTTTCCCCCCTCCTTCATAGTGCCCTCAATGATGATTAGAAATCATGCAACAAGAATTACACAAATTGAAGATGTGTCTAGCTTTCGTGTGCAACTCTGCTTCGCTGTACTGCTCCTGAATGAAAGTTATTTAAGTGATTGATCCGTACGCCACTTTTTAAGTGCAATCAGACTTGCTCCAACCCTACGGCTAAGACAAGCTGGGATTCGCGAGGTCTCCAGCACCCTTTTTTGTTGGGGATGGTCCCTATCCTTTGCCTTTCACGGATGACACCCTGCCACTCAATCACTATTCTATACCTCAACAACATGGGTAGTGCCACCAAATGGAGCCTTTAATGTTGCTCAGAAGTCATATTGGGCCAAGTAAATATTTTTTTTTTATAAAAAAAAAAATGGCGAGACCATTTTGAAATCCAAATGGCCACCTGAAGAAACAATCTAAGACTTTCTGAATGTAATAATGTTGTTCCTTGACTCACAAACATGGGTATGCGCCTTACCAAGGAGCAGTTTATGTTGCTCAGCTCCAGATATTGGGCGACGTATATATTAAAACTGGCGGCCCATTTTGAATTCAGATGGCCATCTGAAGGAACACTGTGCAGTTTCGGATGTAAATTTTGTGGTCCTGAATCACAAAATGTTTGCTCCATTTAAGACCTTCTATGTTGCTAGAATTCCAAATATGGGCAAATTGGTTGAAAATGGGCACGCGTTTTGCAAATCCAGATGGGGGCCGCCACGGAATGGTAAAAATTGGTAACATTTGAATTGGATTCCTGGGACATTATCTACATTTTTTAGACCAAAATTCCAATTGTAGTCAAAAAGCCAACCACAATGACCACTGGTCCGGTATTATCAGTATGGCTCAAAATCATATTAGAATGCAAAACCTTAATTTCAATCCAGTCACAAATTCCAAGGAGCCAAAAACTCTTGCACCACCCCTCCCCGTTGGTCATAACCGTGCCCCGTGGTCTAGATTTTCTTCTTGATACGCCCGTAACGCGATTGGAGGTTGTCCTTCTCATTCTCCCAACGAGAACCTTACTAGTATGTTAGTCGACAAGCAAGTCTTCGTATTGTGAAGCCAAAATGTGGTGATGACCCTTTTACCTTATTCGCTACTTTAAAGCAGAGTCAAAATTTGAGATTTTAAACTTTTCTTTGAAAGCAGGACGAGAGCATAGTTAGTGAAGTGCGTCTAAATTTGAAGAAGGGGGTCTTCAAATATGTCCAGTTTCTTCAGATACAAGTAAAAAAAAATGGCAAATGTGATCTGAAGTCGTCCTGAAAAACCATCCTCCCAAAGCTGACGCATACTGTCCCGCTGCCATCCTTTTTATTTGTTCATATGTTGCGCATTTTTATAACGTCACCTCCTTGTAAATTGTCATATTTGTCTTGCTTCCCCCTCCTTCCATAGTGCCCTCAAGGAATGATTGAAATCAGCAACAGAGATTACACAAATTGAGCTGGGCATAGCTTTCGGTGTGCCAACACCTCTGCTTCGCTGTAACTGCGCCTGATTAAAGTATCATTAGGATGGGATCCGTAAGTAACTTTTTTAAGTGCATCAGACTTGCTCCAAAACCCTGCGGCTAAGAACAAAGCTTGACAACTTATTTAAGGTTAATGTCGACTAATGGAGACATTTTATTTAAATATTCTACTGACGAACGATAAGTCGAATTCAGGTAAGCGCAAAGAAAGTTCCGTAGTATCAATACCCAAATGGATATTTAATTTAAAGGTGCTTCACAGTATCACTCTTATCTATTTGAAGTTTAGTTCAGGCAGTGTGTGCATTTAAAGTTTAGTTTAGGCAGCATTCAGACTTATGCTAAAATGGTGCGTGTTTTCCGGTAGTTTGCTTTATTTTGCAATAAATGTTTTTATTAGCATTTTTCCTATCAATTTCGGGGTAAAGGAATTATTAAATAGTGTGAACTATACTATACCTGTCAAGGACCAAAAGTGTGAACCGCGACCATCATCGTATAATAAGTAACAAAGAGCTACAATTATGATCATCCAAAGAACTAACATATATTAAAGGGTGTATCAATGTTGCTTCGCAGCGGCGGCGGAACCAATACCTAAAATTTTTAAAGTAGGGTCATGCGTATCATTTTGTAAATATCTGGAGGGCTTATCAAAAGCGATCGTAATATTTTAAAAAAAATAGCAAATTAATGCTGACTGGCTATGTCAGACCAATCGAATAAAACTTTTTGTGTGTATTAATTTAACTAAAACTACGATGTACAAAACTCTCAATTTTCCGAGTTGAGATTTTGATGCAAGCAAACATTATTTATTTTACTTTATTGATATGTATTGGTGTTATTGTATAACATGCTATACGATACTGTGTAAACAAAACGATCCGGATTTGGTAACAAAATTGTGATTTTCTATGATGCTTCGTTTCAACACAGTGATTACATATGGACAAGCATTATTTTTTATACAGAAAACACTATTGTTTGAAAATTGAGAGCGCCTACTCGAGGAATTATCTGAGTCACCTTTAGTGCTAAGTGCCGCCCGTTTCCTCCGCCGCCGTTCCATCGATAGAGTCAAGATACTACATGCGTAAGTCTTGGTTAAAGACTGTTCTATGCCTACGCAGGAAAGGGTCGACTATGACCTCACCTTAACGAGCAGTGACATTTGTTTGGTTTTATTCAGAATTGATAATCCATTCAATCTTCACTGCAAATACTAAAATACCATAGTTGACTTCAAAATGATTCAGCAGAAAGTTTGTTTGATCTGCCAGGGAACCTATTTACAAAAGCAGATACTACCAAACCATGGGCTCAAACCAAAACGTCTATGGTTGCGGAATGTTACAGACAGTCGACCTTTAAACACGCTTATTGAATTAAACACTGATGCTATATGCTTACGCCAAGGGGAAGTTTGACATGGCTCAAAAAGGCATATTTTGCAACGTTTAAATATAGCTGATGAGTGATGAAACAGTTATACGCTCCTATTCACTTATAGGTGCTAAATGCACCATTGACAAAACTGTTGAGTCGCATGTTTTCTCAGCTTTTTTTTAATGTATATTCTCAATAATAGATGTCTTAAGTGAACGCCACCTGAAGATAATCTACATAGTTTATGCATGTCTTGAACACTTAAGCTTGAGAGAGTCATTTTGGTGTGAGAAATGTGTGGAAGATGCCAATTGCTCATTGATGCCATGATGCTTTTAAGTGTGAAATTAAAGCTAGTGTAAGCAATTGTTTCAGCGGTTTCGTTTTCTTCTCTCCAGTGGTGACAAACTTTCACACAGAAAATTGGCTTTAAATTTTCACAAAAGGCTGACCTTTATGAGTCGCTTGCCAATATGATTTAAGAACGATTAAATAACATTCCGCCGAAATTAAGATTTCAGTTAATGTTTCACACTCCCTGAGTGTTGAACATATGTGCAATTTATTAACCTCTGGCTCATTTTGATTTTAACAAAACATATTTCGTACCCCCTTAAATGCTGCTAAACTAACACTTCATAGATACTCACCGAATAATGAGTGTTCCCACACACTACCTAATCAGTCATGAAAACACTAAGAAACTGGATTGTGGGAAACTATTCAGTACAATATTCAACATGGTCAACTACCTTGATGAAAACATATCCCATTCAAATTACCACATACTCACAAAAACTTAATCTTTGAACCATGACTAAACTGTTCTTATCATACAATGAACTTATAACGACCACCCGAACATATTTCAATTAACAACAGTTACGGTACATTACGCCCTGTGAATAAAAAAAATATTGGGATTGAGGTTAGACGGTTCAATTGTCTATTTCTCTTTGTAAATAGAGCACTTCGTACTTATTCAACTTTCATTGATCACCATATCAACTTACTACATCGTAAAAATCCACACGTAATCAATTTCCTTCATCGCGTTAGGTACACACCGCTAACCTACACTTATAACACGTATCTATGGGGAAAATTGGGCAACTTTGAGTCATTTTTCTTTCACAGTTAAAAACTCTCACAGAGGAAAAACAACAACAGTCACCCCAAAGTACAAGTTGAAATCACCAAATAACCAAATTTGAACATATGATGACCAGTGAATTTTTTTTAGTTGAATCACCCAACTTTGCGCCGATGTCAAACCGGCAACCCAAGATTCTCTATAGTCGCCAAAGCTAGTATTTTTTTGCAAAATCGATGTCAAATTGTGGACCGCGGAGTAATTTTCCCTTCCTCAAATCACTTTCCAAATGCCGCTTAGTTTTGAGAACACATAACAGTCTATCATGTCAATCATGAAATTTTCATCACTTCTCTTAATATAACTAGTGGCATTTTCCAGACATTTTAAAGCACTTTTTGCCATGCATAAAGTAGTCCACCCAAGATTTTTATCCTTACGGCAGCCAGTTAGTGGTGTAATAAACCTATATAGTACACAATGGACTCTGAACTAGTTAAAAATGGCCATGAATCTAGACATTGACATCTTTGCATCACATTGCTTTCAAAATTACCTTTAGAACTTCCATTGTGATACAGGTTGGCTACTTGCTCTCAGACCCTCCAATTCATGTTTGGTTGTAGAAAGTTACTGGCTATCCACTTATAGCTTTGAAATGTCGAAGGGAATAAACATATTTTTTTTGTACTACTGCCAGTAGAAAATGCATTAAATATAATAAAATATGGATAACTTTTCAGGAAAACCGTTCTAACTGTCCTTTTGCTATTTAACTACATAGACTCCATAGATTCTGACATGAATGGAGCCCTCATTGACAAGAATTCTGAATATGCCATGCACAAATCTTAATTCTGATCAAGATACGGGGGGGCGGGTTGGGGGGGGCAAGGATACTTTTTTTACTAGAAAACATTGGCCTTGGCAGGCCAGGCAGTGGAACAGGATGTGTTCAGCTAGCACCGGAGTCAGCATTATTAACCGTGGTGGGGGGGGGGGGGGGGGGGAGGACTGACATGAAATGGATGGCACATTAAAACCCAATGGCTTTCGGTGACTGTAAACATGCCAAAATAGGGGTCTTTGTGGTGAGAGATAGCCAAAATGCATAAATAGAGGTTACTTTGGGGCCAAATTTGCCTAAAAGTTTCAATCAGGGGTCCCTTGCGGTGAGTTGAGATTTTGGTCAAATGTTCTAAAAAGGAGGTGGGTCTTTGTGTGAAATATTCCCAAAAATAACGGTCTTTGGTGTGTGAAAGTAGTGGAAAAATTCAAAATTGTTCACACAAAAAACTATGACATTTTTGGGGGGTGACGATGATGCTTAAAACAGGCCGGGTCCTAACAGGCTTATATGTGCATACCTCTACATGTGAGTGCCCCTCCCCCCATTCCCTGGCTGGGGACAAGCAAGAAACAAGCAATATTTTCTAGTTTTCATTCGTATTTGGTCGTGACAGAAGCTTTGGCTAGTTGAGGTCGGCCTACTACACTATAGGCTCCACTTATCAGTAAAATAACTCTAACAACAACACTGGTGCATTCAGAGGCAGGTAGATCGGGATGAATTTAGTATTCTTTTTTATGCCCACGGTCCACACATGTAGTTAAACCGTTGAGGCTGCCGAATTCATACTGTAGGGGGCAATACCAAATGTCATGCCAAATCATACGATCTGAGCTCACCTTTACCGTAAGGACCATATGTAACCCGGTAAAAAGTCACAATGAAATGGAAAATTAAATTGCACAGCAAATGAACCAGGCAGTGCAAATGATGCCATTTGCAAAGGCTGGAATTGCAACAGCATGTACCCGAAAAATGAAAAAAAAAATAACATTTTTTCAGTTGCACAGTTACTTACCTATTGATTAAATAAAGTCTGAGGGTTGAAAGGTCTCAAAAACTTCAGAAAAATTAGCAGACATATGATCACTGGATGTCTCTATAGGTTACACCACAATAACTCACTTATACACAGAAGCCTATGGGGAAAATGGCAACTTTGGGCATGTGTCTTTTTCACATTTAAAACTCGCACAGAGGAAAAAATCAACAAAATCACCCAAAGTACAAGCTGAAATCCAAATAACCAATTTGAAACATATGATGACCAGTGAAATTTTTAGTTACGAAATCACCAAACTTGCCCGCTGTCAGACCGGCACCCAGATTCTCTCTATAGTCGCAAAGCTAGTTAATGCAAATCGATGTAAAATGATGACCGCGGAGTAAATTTCCTCAAACTCACTGTCCAAATGCCGGGCTTAGTTGAGAAAAAACAATACCAGTATATCATGTCAATCATGAAATTTCATCACGTTCTTAATATAACTAGTTTTTCAGACATTTTAAAGCACTTTTGCCATGCAAGAAAGTAGTCCACACAAGATTTTTGATCCTTACGCAGCCAGGTTAGTGTGTTTATACCGTTACTGTCACTCAATCACACTTGTACAAGTATTTAAAATACTCATTTAGTCACTGGGTATTTTTCATACATTAATATTGCCTGATCATTTTGACAGAGACCACTTCTTATTTTAGCGCCTTCGGCAACGTATTGTATTGTTTTTTGAGGGTGATGCCTGAAAAGTGTTAGAGAGTCAGACTAAATGGTTAAAGGGTGACATTTATCAGAGAACAATACTGGAGATGGTGTTGCTTATCTAGAAATATATCAGCTGGTCCTATTATCTGAGTACTTGTATATAAGGGTTACCTGGAAAAAGGGCGTAGTGGATAATTTCAGCGTTGGCTAGACGATGTGTTGTATCATTAAAGCCATTCAGAAGAGGAGCAGGAGGAGCAGGAATATGATATGGGCCTTATTAAGGAATTCGTTTACCTCCCACTACAGAAAAGGTTGACCTTTACGTTAGTTAGTGGCTACACCAATGCAAGGTAGGTAGTACTCAAATTGTGGTATCACTTTTTTCAACAAGGGCCACATAAGTGTCACAGGGGTCAAACTTTTAAATGCCCCAATCATGTTGAAATGTATGCCATATTGTTCATTCTAATCATAAGGATTCCAAAAATGTAAGTGTACCACCTACGACCATTGGTTTTGAGGAAGTGATAGGGTTATCAAATTTAAATGGTTATTGAAAAAAAAAGTGGTCATTTTTTTTTTTTAATTTTGTATTTTATTCTGTAATTGCTTTATTTTAAAATACTGCAATTATTGAACTGATGTAAGAGGACTCCAAAAAAGTATAGTTTGATTGTTTAAATGCTTACTACGGAGATAAGGGTCAAAGGAGGTTCAACGCCAATTGGATATGTTGCCCTAGACCTATTTTGTCGCATAAAATGATAACTATACACTGCAGATGGTACACACTATTTCCTTATTTTTGACGCCGCATTCGGCTAGGATGAAACAAACTTCTATCATCTTTCAACAAAAATTGGAGCACCAATTCTGGTTTGACTCCTGTAACAAATGATATTGACATTTTTTTACCATTTTAGACATTTTTATCCTATAACTCCCAAAACCATTGGTCATTAGATGTACAAACTATACATTTTGGAATTACTCTATGACTAGAAGGACAAATGGAAACATTTCAAATGATGGGATCATTTATAAAAGTTTGGACCCCATTGTTTTGTGTAACCTTAAACTGGACCCTCTATTGGGGGCAGTGGGGAATGGGGTGAATGAATGATTGGGGTGGCTGTGGGTTGAAAGATTGGTGGAAACGTGACACCACAATTGAGAGAAGCCGAGCCAGGACGTAGGGAAGTAAAAGAGTAGTACGTAGACTAGGAGAAGAGTACTGGGTGTAGTACTACCTACCATAGCGCTTTATATAGAGGGGTTACCCATACTAACTACCAAGGTTTGTGTCCCAAACCGTTTCTGTAAGGTGAGGGGGTAAACGTGATGTTTGACTGGGGTCCTAGCCCTCCACCTAATTGTCACATTTTGCCATCCACACAAGATTACCCGACTTGTACAAATGTTGATTTAAAAAAGCTTCCCATACTGTTGAGTGAAATTCTTCGGGTCAAAATTGAGTAAACCTACCTTAAGCAGATTATATGTTATCTGACAATGGCTGCAGCTGAGGTTTACTCAATATGGACTAAGATTGTACTGAACAAGAATTGTTATCCCTTTTTGGTCAACATTGAGTATTTGTGTTATAGTTGCGGAAACAATACTACTACTATTGTAATAGTAATAATAATATTTTTTTTCAAAATGGATGTCTTTCATTGATGGCATAGTGGGAGTATTTTCTGCCACTTTTTTGATGAAATAGTGGGAATTTTGAGCCACTCTTAACACTTCGTATATGAAAGTTAATTTCGCAAAGGGAGTCGCTACTCCACATATCTGCCGTGTGTACAAATAATTACAGAATTTTCTTACGATTTCAATGATATAAGATAATGAATCACTTGAATAGTGTTGGTAATGATCTGGCTAACTTTTTTGTATAGAATAGCACGGTGCTCTTAGGCACCGTGCACTTAAAGCCAAATTATGAATAGCACCTTAAAATATGTCAAAATTATTTTTCCGAGGTGCTAAATCCAACAGCTTGCCATTTTGAAATTTGTATTCAATAACTTTAGGAGGGGGCAAATTGCACTTAGTTATTAAGAAATTCACTAGATCATCCAAGCAGTATCCGTTTTATGTTCATAAAACTTCAATGTTTAATAATAACAAAAACAACAAGGCAAAATTGCTAGTAATGCCTTTGGATGAAACACTTTATATTGGTTAAAAATTGGATGTTGCTTTAAATATAAGGAGGGTATGGACCTTCTTCCCTATCGGAGATGGTAAGGGAAATAAAATATCTTGGCATAATCCACATTTTGATTTTTTTCGTAATTGGTGTTTTTACAAAGACCATGCTACCAACTAACGAAACTAACCAGATTAAGTATCCCATACAGCACATATTTAAACAAAAGATATATTATTATTTTCTTTTACTCTGATATCAACATTTTAGGGTAAAACTTGCCCTATGTTTGTTAAGAACCCAGTCAATAAACTTGATGACATAGGTATGATATGATCGATGCATATTCACCAAGTTCCGCCCTTTTGGAATGACCTAAAAAAAACACGCTTCTAGTTGAACACCTTTGATAAGATCATGATGAACTAGCATCCCCTTAGTCCCACAACTCGCGTAATCGAAATCTGGTCAAAAGGAGCTTAAGTCGCGTAGTATTCTCAACCTAGTCATTACCCTTTTGTTTTTTAACCTTAAACCAAGTTTTGGTTTTAAGTCGGAGCAACCTTTAACAATATTTGGTATTCTTGATAATTCGGAGAATTGCTTCTTTGGTGTGTGTTTACTTCGTGTTTAATGATTTTGGCTAAGTTGGGCCACTTCCTTTCATTCATCCAAGAATTTCCTCTTTGCATCAACAATGGTAGGTTAGCGCGAGAATCCTGCAAGGGCAGAGTATATATTGTAGGCTAGGCATAGCGATAAGGCAATAGGCGTTGAAAGTTAGCGCCGTTAAGTAAACTCCCCGTTACATTAAGGACATTCGACTCAACAGACATAACTTCTGTTGCATGATCAGATAATGTCGTTTAGCCTTACCATGCGAATTCCCAGGTAAATAGTGGTTAAAGAAGGGTGACATTGATATGAGGCCATTCTTGGTTGTGTGTGATAAAGCGGCAAACTATGACAATCACAAACTTGAAATGTGTCGTGTGGAATTATGGTCAATTTAAATGAAAATATCATCAGGTTCAGAGCGCTCTTTGCCGGCTCTTCAATAAATAAATCACGACCAAAAACTGGCGGTATGTCTGAATGGTTGACGACAGGTCTATTAGTTCCGTCTCCAGGGATACATATGAACTCATTTAAGAGTATCTACCCAGGTCTAAGTACATAAAACGAGTGTCGTGCAAAACATGCATTAGATCCGTCGTCAACATTACAAGTTAAGAGCCGTTTTGTCATCCTACGCCTAGCACAAAGTGTGAAATTTTAACGGCTGCAATTCTGTCGTCAACCATGAAGAGCATTCATAAAACGTTTTGTGATATACAATAATACCTCGGAGATTACACGTAGATCACTTCTATATGTATTGTCACAAGATGGACACTAGCGTGGCCAGTGGGGAATATTGAATGCATGTTATCTAAAGGTGTAATAAGATGACCCATATAGTAGTGTTAGCGTGAACACACAAATTAAAGATGAAGCTCTATCATTTAAAGGGGGACAGCACCTTAGATATTTGATCAGCATATGTTTATATTGAGTCATGAAGCCCTGCTAAATACGGGAATATGTTTTATATCGGTGGTATATTTAAAACAACCTGGTACAAGTCCTTAACACTTAGTGTATAATGTCTTGCGCACTCCCGTTAGTTTATAACTACTTTGCCATTGGAATTTTGACTAAAACTACTGGGCATGGATGGGTACATCACACGATCCACATAAAGGAAAAAAGAAAATTGGTTGTACCGATTCAAATGGCGGTCTAAAAACCGATACCGATTTTTGCGATTCGCAAAAAACTCTCCCGCCGAAAAAATGGAAATCCACTTTCCCATAAAATTTGTCTCGTAATAGGAGAAAAAATATATTTACATTGGTGCAATAATAAATGAAAACGGGGTTAACGCCAGTACGATTTAGGCAAAACCAAGTGTTTGAATATCACATTTGTTATTATGTAATTTTTATTAAACGCCATTCCCGATTTGAATTCCTCCAAAATATGCGCGACTTGTATATTAGGCAATGATATAAAATCTGCTTGGGAAAAAATTGATTTAGCATTGAAACATCTTTCAGCAAGTGAATCATGTGCTTTAAATTATCATTGTAATATGTTTAATGAGAACAAAGAGAACAACCGTTCCATTAAAACTGAAACAGGTTCCTAGCAAAGGCTGTACGGTTTAAGTGACCAGTGTTGAGTGTTTTAATCATCTGCTATCATAACATCATTTTCTTTACAAATTTCCCCTTTAAATGGCCACAACAATTCATTGTCAGAATCGCCAACTTCTCACATTTTCTCTATTTCTATCCAGGCAATGGACGTATGGCTAGCCGCGTGGTCTTCTATTTGTCTTTTTTTGTCTTCTAGAATATGCCTTTGCTAACTACCTACTCATTTTGGAGGTAAGATATCAGCACGATTACTTGCTTATAATTTTTCTCTCGATGCAGGCAATTGACGTTTGGCTGGCGGCTTGTCAACTTATGGTGTTCCTTTGTCTCCTTGAATATGCCTTTGCCAATTACCTTCTTCTTTTAGAGGTATGCGTACTCGTATTCTATCCTCAACAAGCCACGTCGTAGTAACCATAGTTTGTGTCAGTTGTAATCATAGTTGTGTCAGTTTTGTCTTGTTCATTTCTTGTCATGTTTCGTTTTTCTTTCTTTGCTTTTCATTTGTAATGATTGCTCATGAAGGAGTTGATGATTCGTGGTCTTTAAAAACGTGCATAGAGATGCTTTGGTTATGAGAATTACCTCTTTATAGTAATCTGGTACTGCAGATTTTACCAATGCCTTACAGCTTCTAAAATTGTTTATAATGTACCCCTATGTAAATCGTAAAGCTTTCAATTATGAAAATCAACCACGCTTATTTCGATATTACCCGATCATGATGGGCACGTGTGG
Organism: Ophioderma brevispina; assembly: GCA_023653785.1. Classification (NCBI taxonomy): domain Eukaryota; kingdom Metazoa; phylum Echinodermata; class Ophiuroidea; order Amphilepidida; family Ophiodermatidae; genus Ophioderma; species Ophioderma brevispina. The sequence goes on from JAMKCH010007136.1 coordinate 41,564, forward strand.
TCCAGTGGATTGGGCGCTCGCCCCGCACTCCAAAAATCGTTGGTTCGAGTCCCACTGCGGCCAACGTGTTGTGCCCTTGAGTAAGGCGCTTTACCTCAATTATTCCTCTCCACCTAGGTGTATAAATGGGTACTAGCATTATTCAGTGCTAGGAAGGTATCAGACTTGCGGTGCGGGAGGAGTGCCGAACACCCCACAGCAAAAACAATTACGGAAGAGTCTGGCCCAAACGCCAAGGCACGACACTTTACTTTAACCGATCATGAGGCCAGCGTATGCGCTTTTGAATAAACTCTCTCCTCTGTGTATTTTAATATAAAACATAATTTAAGTATTCCTTTGAAGTGTAATCGTGTAAATATCATAAATATTGGCCAGATACGACAGGATGATTTGGTCTTTATCCGGCAAAAAACGTAACACCCCGTATGTAACGCAAGCAAATGTAGGTCAAACAACGCGTATGTGACGGTACTTGTTCTGGGAAATATTCTTTATAACTCAATACCCCATAAGATAGCAAAAGAAATGCATGAAACTTCTCACCTTTTGAAAGTATATTTTGACATACAACATTAAGGGTTATGACCGACATAATAGCTGAAGAATAAATCAAAATCTAATTGAAGGCTATTTTAGATCTCGAAGGCATTGGTTAAATCTCTAGTTTGCATGGCGAAATCGGAATACTTCATGCATGGCAAGACGAAATGACTGTTTGAGGTAAACGCTGAACAACATCACCTAGGCAGGTTAGTGATAATACACTGCATGAATAAAGTATATCTATATTAAAGATAACATGAATATTATTTTTAACACACTCGTTTTTGCATGGCGGTAACATTCCTCATATTTTAATAAAGATGTGAAATAGGTAGAATACATAGAAAAGACGTAACTGGCATTTTGTTAGTATATGTATAGACCACTTTAATTTGATTTATACAAAAGGAGAACAGATTAGTATAGGTTTGATCTCTTTTTTTTTTCTTTCTTTTTTTTAATTAAAATATCGACCGGTAATGTCAAAAAAGGAATTTAAATATTCCATTCGACGCACAAGTTGTCTGTAACTATTGCCTTTTCACCTTCACTTTCTTTCAAGCTATTGGAAATTTAGTTTTCTGAAGAGGCTTTCTTGGGTTGTCAAGAAAACAAATCTAATCAATAATTAAAACTCTATCAGATCGGTTTAGCTACACTATTTTTGGTTCAGGGGCAAGTTTCCCTCTCCCCTCCCGGCCATAACATCACTGTGCAAGAAACATTGCTTATGCCAAATTCTGCTGCCAAAATGGCAACGTCGGTGTGACTCACTAACTCTGTGTCCACTGGTAATATTCATACTTACCAGGTGTACTGGGTTGCAGAAAAGTGGAGTAACATTCTTTATAATGAGTTTTAACTGTTGCTTTCTGCATGTTCGCGGGTCATCTTAGATAAATTAAACACACGAGTCACAATATCTTCATCCTTCAGGAATCGGAACAGATTGATCGATAATGACGCACTTCGCACTGAATATAACTTGTAATTCACTTGATAAAGGGTGTATGCCCGAAACGTTGGGAGAACACAACAGTTTCAATATCCAGCACTGTCTAAACCTATGCTGATTATTACGACATATATTTATATAAACTCAACAAATTTGCTAATTATCACTAACAATCAATTATGACCATGCGCAACATAAGTCTCGTCTGATATAAGTCTCGTTGTGGTTCCCTGAATGGTTGATTGCATGACTATTTTTCGTTTTGCACATTGCAACACCTCACTAACCGCCAAAGCCAAATACTATTATTAGTTTTCATTTTCCCCAAGAAATAGAAAAATTCAGTGTGATATTTTTTTTTCGCATATGATGCTACAAGTGGGGGGGGGTCTACTGGTTGCAGAGTTGGAATATTCCCTTCTCCCGCCGTGCGCATGCGTCATAGCACAATCGTGCTTTGGCCAAACGATAGGTTTTCTGAAGTAAAAGCATTAGTTTCTAGCAGCGACAACTCTCTGAAAGTCATTATCCTTCTCTTCTCTCTATTATGATATCGTAAACCAGTGCACTTTATTTTACTCTCATTGTTTATATGATATTTTTGTCATAACACAGCATGTTATTCCATTCTAAATGTATGAAAGTTCAATAACATCATGGCTCTGTTATAAAAAGGATTCTCTGCTCCATCTCTACCTAATTGGCCGACATATCGGCTCATTGAGTCAAGTATTAGAATATCATTTGATCGTTTTTATTCATGCACTAACATACAATATTGAAAATAAAGAGTAAGCTATGGTCAAATTACGGAAGAAATTTTAGGTAAGTAGTAGATAATGCTGGATTGCAATTTGTTTGTTGTTCATTTGTGTCAACACTCGGAAATGCGGTTTCCATTATACCTAAATAATTGACATTAATGCCACGTAATATTTCTATACTATATCATTACAGCGAAGAAGATTCTATAAACGAAGCCGGAAGAAGCAGACGGACACTCACATGCTCAGGGGCAACGGTTCTTCACCTGGTGCAGCATTCTTTGCTTTTAATTACGAACTTAGCTTTCTGGATATCTCACGAGGAGCCCCATCACAATTGTGGACAGCACGCTATTTAGACAAAGTTTCCAGATGGGTTTTTCCAATAGCCTTTTTGGGGTTCAACTTGTTTTACTGGCCGTTTTATCTGCTTACGTGACCGTCACCCAACCATTTCATTGGCGTTTGTGATTTGATGTATATTATAAGCCTTATTTTTCTACTTTCTATGGTGTCTGTAAATATAAAAAAGCAGCATGTAATTCTAAATTTTATTGTACACTCCAGTGGAGAGTGAAAGCGACTTCTCTCATAATCACCAGAATACATGAATTACAATGACGACATTTGAAGTAATAATGCCACTCAAGTTTGATTCTGTGATGTAGCTCTCGACTTTATACAAGTGTGTTCGATATTAATATAAAAGCGCTGACTTGAAGAATCCTGAATAGGCTATCGATTTACCTCATTAATAAAAGACCTGTGCATCAAACACGGATACAAGTAATTATCTCAGACGTTTGTGGATTTATTCTTCTAGTCTTCTTACTTAGACGTCCTAATGGGCAATTACAATGGGTGATGGATTAATGTACTCTAATTCCTATGAAGGGAATGGATTTCTAATGAAGTATTTCTGCCTTTTCGTAAAGATTTTACAAATGTGATGTGGATCCGTTTTCCAATCTGCTTTTCAAACGGCTTGTAATGAAGAATAATTGATGAATATCACATCGGATTCTTAGTCTAATATACACGATGTTGCTCATTTAGAATAATGTGATCTTCTATAAGTCGATCAGTGAAAAGTTTTAAAAATCGATGTTACCGAGTTAGAAGTTTACCTCTATACTTAAACAGTCATGAAAATGTACGCAATTTCATTGGTTACTGAACGGTCTGTTTTCAACAATTTAGGATGGGTACTACGCACGATTTAGCTCTGGTTGTTGAGTTCGACGGTACCATGATCGAAGTTCAGTGTAAATTTGTCAAGATTGAGACACCGTGCTGGGTGTATTAAAACACCTTTAGAGTTCAGCAATAACACTGGACCTGAGCTCCTTGCAATTATTTATTGCATCTTGTACAATTTCAACACCTGTATTTATGTCATAAGATTTACTCAAGAGGCTCAGGACCAGAGCAATACCATATCTGATTTGAAAAATGTGTGTTCTATTGTCTCAATCAGCTATCAATTCTATAAACGAAGTTTACAGACAAAATATATTGCAATTAAAAACAATTGCACCACGGATTGAAACGTACGTTCGAAGTTATTACAAATGAAGCTATCACTGGAGCGTCTTATTTTTATTTACTTGTCCTTAAGCATGGTCTTTACAGTGTAATACGGGACTGTCTATGTAATCTCTATGGTGAAAATAGCATTTCTGGCATGACAAGAGATTACGCATCGATTTCATAAAATGGAGGCACTTTCAATCTGATTCAAATAAATGTTCTACAAGGAATCATGGTATTTAACTATTTAAACACATTGCAGCTTTTTAAATATTTGTGCTCTTATCCGTTCCCGTAATTAAACATGGTTCCAAGACTACGCTATTTTAACAAAGTTCAGAAAGGCCGCCATAGCATTTAACACATTAAGCACTTTTATTCTAAGCTACACGATCAAACCGTATTGAGCAATCAAAAGTGGTGTCGGTACGCGATCCTCAATTATATTTTATAAAATGCTGCACGTTTCGGTTTTTGTGTCGTCTGCTGCAAAGAGAACAGCTTATATATATTATATATAATTTGCCAGTGTGTACCTGTGGTTGTGTGTGTGTATGTGTGTGTGTATGCTTATAGAACTCATACTCTTTTGCCCTTTGCTCAACGTCCAAGAACCAGACATTCACAAACCGCGATGGCAGACGACACATGCGTTCCTGTGAAGGTCGTATTTTTATTGACAAATTTGAGTGTAGAAATAAGCCAAAATAGTAGGGTTATAAATCAGAATACCATTCTAGAAGTTTGGGGAAGAAGGTTTGAAAATGTTTTTCTATAGTTTGAAGGTGCTGAATCCGAATTTTTGGGTCCAACCTCTAGGAAATGTGGGGAACTTTCTAAAATAAGGGGGTAAAATTAGTACAGGGGTAAATTTGAAATCAAGTCAAATTGTGTTTAAATGTACACCAATGTATTTATCTCATTATAATGATTAAAAAAAGTATAGTTTGTCTAGGTTCCGACCTTTAGTTAAGGGGGCACAGTACCAAATCACTCCACGTTTGGTGTAATGGTAGTTAGTTCCGGTAAAAAAACAAGGCCTATTTGTGATATTTTGGTGTCCTGTGCGAATCAGTTTTCCGTGAGGGTAGCTTTTTTTTTTTTTTTTTTTTATATTTGTGCTCTTATCCGTTCCCGTAATTAAACATGGTTCCAAGACTACGCTATTTTAACAAAGTTCAGAAAGGCCGCCATAACATTTAACACATTAAGCACTTTTATTCTAAGCTACACGATCAAACCGTATTGAGCAATCAAAAGTGGTGTCGGTACGCGATCCTCAATTATATTTTATAAAATGCTGCACGTTTCGGTTTTTGTGTCGTCTGCTGCAAAGAGAACCGCTTATATATATTATATATAATTTGCCAGTGTGTACCTGTGTTTGTGTGTGTGTGTGTATGTGTGTGTGTATGCTTATAGAACTCATACTCTTTTGCCCTTTGCTCAACGTCCAAGAACCAGACATTCACAAACCGCGATGGCAGACGACACATGCGTTCCTGTGAAGGTCGTATTTTTATTGACAAATTTGAGTGTAGAAATAAGCCAAAATAGTAGGGTTATAAATCAGAATACCATTCTAGAAGTTTGGGGAAGAAGGTTTGAAAATGTTTTTCTATAGTTTGAAGGGTGCTGAATCCGAATTTTTGGGTCCAACCTCTGGGAAATGTGGGGAACTTTCTAAAATTAACGGGGGTAGATTTAGGACAGGGGGAAATTTGAAATTCAAGTCAAATTGTGTTTAACTTGTACACCAATGTATTTATCTCATTATAATGATTAAAAAAGATAGTTTGTCTAGGTTCGACCTTTAGTTAAGCAGGTAGAACCCTATTTAAGTCAAGGTCATCCGAGGGGAGGGAAACGTTTACCCAGTGCTCCGATTTGTTGAAAATGGTGTCAAATTGTCGTTTCTTGCCTTATTTTACAATTTGTTTGCCATTTGGTTTCGTAATTAGTGGCAAAAATGTGACAAGGGTCTACATGGTCTATAGGGGTTACCAAAAACTTGACCTCAATTGTATACAGAGCTGTACCCAAAGAATTGAAATTAATTTTCTGCTTCAGTAGACAGGGAATAATTTGACACGCGTTTCAACAAAATATGAGCATTGATTTGTTTTGCCCAAGATGACTTCAAACTTTATCAGGGCTGTAGCCGTTGTGTAGTAACCAAGGTCGAAACCTTTTACAACTATGCCTGTTAATTCCATAAATGAGACAAATACATTGGTGTACATTGAAACACAATTGACTTGATCAAATTTACCCTGTTACTTAATTTTACCCCTCTTATTTACAAAGTCCCCAATTTCCCCAGAGGTTGACAAAAAAAAATTCGGGGATTAGCACCGTAAAATTATAGAAAAACATTTTCCCCAAACCTTCTTCTCCCAAATTCTAGAATGGGATTCTGGTTTATAACCCTACTAAAAGAGATGACATTTTGCTGAAATACAAAACAATACGTTTGGGCGAGTTGAGTATGGAGGTGCATTTGTATACTTCAGGTGTTAATGTTGTTTATAAAATTAAAAAAGTGACCAAAATAGTCACAAAAAATATTATGTGTGTGTGTGTGTGTGTGTGTGTGTGTGTGTGTGGGTGTGTGTGTGTGTGGGTGTGTGTGTGTGTGTGGGTGTGTGTGTGTGTGTGCGTGCGTGCGCGTATGGCCGATTCCAACGAATGCGCGGATATTTTTTAGGTCCAAAATAAAACGAACTTAACATGTTTTTTTCTTATACCGATTGATTGTAGATATGGTCACCTAACACAATCCGAAAGTGCCATTTTAGAGTATTAAAGTATTACTAAATCTAAACTCATGGTATATTCCCACTTTTGTTTTTACGTGCCCTGCAGACTCAGAGTATAAGAAAAGCGGCACGATCATCTGGCAGCTCAACTTAAATACAACGAATGTTTGAAAGCAATGCATTTCTCTATGAAATAATAAATATTCTTCAGAACATTTACTTAGTGATGTATCGTATTTTCTTAACCCTCGTCTTACCAAACTTTTTTTTTGTAACACGGATTCCCAAGGGGGGTGGTTACTAGCCCCCCTCAGATTCTTATAAATCCACCAAAATAAAACATAAAGCACCAAAATAAGTGCCAATATACCTAGTAATGGCGTCACAATGACGCCATCAAGTCCGCGAGTCGGCAAAATCCAAAATTTTCCACAGAAAATAGGCGAAATTCATTTGCACTAAAAAAGTTAGGACTATCAATTTTCATGCGGTTTTCAGCTCTAAATGATGTGAAATGACTAGTTTTACTTAAACAAGGAGTTTTAGAGCCACACTGTGCATAATATTTTTAAAATGCACCCTAAAATATTCTTTGGTGGCACCCCCTCCCCCCCCCCCTTACCCTTCGACTTTGACGACATACCCTAACCCCGGTGAAGGTGCTACCTTCACATTTTTTCGCTAAACTGACCAGAAAGGATGGGAGAATGATTACCTAGAAGCGTTTCGTAGCAAGTTTTTGCGGCATTTTGAGTGCACCGGAAAAAGTTCACTAGGGGTGGTAACCACCCCCCCCCCCCCTTGGTAAGATGAGGACAGGTACATGGTTTTTGTTGGTGTTTGTGTGGTGTTGTGAACAAAAAAACGTATTCGTAGGTAACGTTTAAATTTACCGCACAAAAATGTGTCACACACATCAGAAGAAACCAATGCTGAATCAATCATGTGAGCATAATTCAGTGAGAAGTTTTTTTTTTTAAATATTGCAAAATGACTGTTTTTGGTTCCGCTGATAGGAGAGTGCTTTGTTATATGGCGCGAAACATCTCGCAGGAACGTCATAAGTAGAACACAGAAACAAAAGCTGAACATTAATCTTATTGAGTTATGGGTCTTGACATGCAGCGTACACTTTTCGTTGGAATCGTATAAGAGAGAGAGAGAGATGAAAACGACATTAATCAGTATAACATGGTTTCAGTAGTATGAGTATATGTAAATAATGTTACACGTAAGATTGTTTGTATGCAGTATAACGCATCGTTGTCATTCATGCATATATACAAAAAATATGTCACTCTGTAAAAATTGCTCAGGAAAGCTTGTATTACACTAATATACATCTCAACATTACATATTGTGATGCTCTATATTTTACGATATGGTACTACATGTAGTTTGTAATGATTGCTATATCTATAATTTCATTGTTGGATGTTGTACACACGTTTGTTACTTTCTTAAAGTGTATAGGTAGAATTCCTCTCACGTTAAATGGGATATACTGTATATATTTCATATTTGACGTGTGTATTTTAGGGCGTGACTTAAAACTTAACCGCCATTTGGCTGACGGCTAACGGCGCCTTATGTTTCATAACACTTCCGTCCATTCAAAACATAAGGTAGTTTGGGGTTTGGTACATTTGTGACCCCACTTTTCTGCCCCCAGTTGAATTCAGCAGCCTTGACGGAATTAAGTACAGTATTCCCTGCACTTTATTCCGTCAAGGCTGCTGAATTCAACTGGGAGCAGGCAAAGTGGGTGCAGTAAATGTACCAACCCGGTAGTTTGGAGCTTGTGCTATTGTTTTCCTATTTACGGGTTTCGAACCCTGTCTGAAAAAGCGTGCAGCCAATTTGCAAATATTGATTGTAAAGTTGCCACTCCATAGGAGATCGTATATATTTTATGCAGGCCTGACGTAATAGTAATGGGTTTGAATCCTTTTTTACAAATTTTAAATCACTGAAAGTGCAAAGATAAATAAGAGTCAATAAATAATACTTTTGGACAGTACCCCACAACAAATAAAGTAAAAAAAATAGCAACAGTGGAAACACAATCCAAACGCGTGGTCGGTTTGCATGGTCATGGTAATAAATGGTCATTAACCCTTTTGGCTTTGTCATTCTTGCAATGTCTGCATTTAATCGTGGGCCAGTAGTTGTATAACTGGTTAAAATGCAATATAGTGTTCCCAGTTTTTCTCCTATATTCTTTATAAGATACGTTTATGGCTTTAAATTATTGTCCATATCCCATCTAGATCATATGCGAAACGCATGGACAGCTCCATATTTAATTCTTTTATTTTAAGTTTCGTTAGCATTAGCAGTGGTGGGAACTGGCCTAAATGTCTTGAAATAACCAGTTTGGATGTTTAAATCTAGTACAGACAAAAGGGAAATTTGTCATTAGTTAAACGTGCCTATTAGACTCGACATGACGACATCACATTTCATTATGTACTATCTATGGTATGATCACGATGCTTTCAGTGCAATTTGTTCAAGCACATTGCTGTGTTCTAATTCCAAGGCAATATATGAGTCGGTTTAAACTCTCTTGATTCCTACAGTCAAGCTTATAAATCTATCTTCCAGCTTCAAAAACTCAATTGTACTTAGCATGATTTCTGTTTTCAGTTGCATCAATATCTAATAATCAAAAGAAAGAATTAGTCCTCCAAATCTCGCAATTCACAATACGGTGCGCCGCAGTTTCCCTTGCCAGTCCAATTTTTGACCGCAAAAGTCGACATCGCCGTCCAAGTCACCATTGGCAAGTAGTGAGATTATACAAACAGCTCATCGAAAAACTTTGAGCGATCGATAGAAAGATAGAAGTTTCCTCTAATATCGTATACAGTCGTTTAAGCCCGCATTCTAAAACTAAATGATCACTAACTTGTTCCTGTGCAATATTTGTGTTAAGCCAGATTTGGGTAGACGTTTCATATAGAAGTCCCATTGATGCAAATGAGGTATTGCTATTCATTCCGTCAAGCGCTACTGCACAACGCCATACAGCGCATGGCGGAATCAATTGTAATACCTCATTTGCATCAATGGGACTTCTATATGAAACGTCTACCCAGATTTGGATGTCGACTTTCCCCATTATGCATCGGGGAAACATCGCCTCTTTTGAGTCAACCGTTGGCGGCGCATCGAATTGCGATTTTGATATCAACGTTCCGAGCTGATTCTTAGAATTGTGGGTGCATTTAGGTATATTAGCTGACAACTATATTTTACCAGTTTTCCTATAGAAATTGTACACAACTAAACTGCCTATTTGCATTTTTTCCTTCTTAGGCCCATCAGACAATCCAAGCTTATTGGATTATTCATTATGCCATGTCCAGCTGCGATAAGATATATTTGTATGTTTATCAGATACATGAACCTGATTTTTTTTCTATTCGTTTTATCAACCTTTCTCCCAACGGTTACTGTAAACGTCAGACAGACGTTTATAACTAGTCATAACTTGCCAGTTCAATCAAAATAATTTATGATTTACATAATGTTTAAAAACATTCTACAAGCTCGAAGTCATTTAGCCAGCAATAGATAACTGATTGTCCTGTCGTTAATGTTGTGTGCTGGACAAAAGCTCTCATATAAGAGATTGTCAAGGGTAATCACACTTAACAGAGAGTCATAGTAAATTGTTAATAACAAAACAAGGCTTAACTCACCAATAATTTCCACAATAACAAACTTTGTGAACATTGGTAGAAAGAGTGGAAGATACAAAAGAGGGGGGTAACGTTTATACCGGTGTGAAAGTAATTATAGTCCGCCGGGAGCCACAGTCGGAGCCCCATAGACGACAACGGAATAAAGCGTGAAACTAATGTTGCGTAAAGAGGTAACTGAATCGAGTGCCATATTCTTTACCATTGTAGCCGGACTGTGAGTACGGCGGACTACAATTACGTCTACATCTGGATAAAAAGTATCAAATCAGTTATCAAATATAAGTGATTTGTACACCCACGTGTTTGCCAGGTTCTAATGGAGAGTTTGTCTAATCTCTGAGCAAGTTCTAGAGTTATAAAGGTATAACTGTTCAAGGTGATCTTGAGCTTCCTATGGAAATGTATCAAATTGTTGGTCGTATTAGGTATTCCTCAGTATACATTCGTGCAAATTTATAATTTCCATGGTATATTCCTGGAGCAAAATTTACACAGTCAATATGAGTGGCCATCTTTAGTCTTGAAAAGTACACACTGAAGTGTCAAATAAGGATTAAATGAACGTTTCTTAGTTCAAGATGATCAAACGAATAGAATAGTGTGTCATCAGTTTCGACAAAATCGGAACAATCTTAAAACATTTGCTCCAGGATGATTTAAAAAGGTTTCTTCCTTATAGCTATAACTAAACTCTGACGGTCTTCTCTGCAAAGCAATTCTTAATTTTTGTGACACAAGAATTTGCATATAATATGATAACGCACTGTCGCAATGAGCTGAGATTTGGAAATAAACTTTGTGCGAGGATATCTTGAGATCGATAAATAGAAAAACAAGGACGCTATGGTCACCATGTATACAATGTAATGCTTCCACGTACAATGACTTAGATGAATAGATTTCCCATTATAGTAGGTTATTTATTGTTCTCTTTTGAGGATGATGATGATGATATTGATGAAGTTTGTAATATGTGTTTCGGCAATTCATATGCCCGGATGACGATCTTCTCAAGGATTGCATTCAGGCGAAGTCTCCACAGGACCAAACCTCTCCCTTTCTGTTAACATGGTTAATATGTTTTTATTGGTAAGACTAAATGCGTTTGTCTTTTACTAAAGGATTTTGTCAACATCTTTACGCCCTTTTTATCTTAATGTTTCAATTCACTACCTTTGGTTGTGGAACAGCACCACAGACAATTAACGATGCCTTATTTTCTCAACATACTCAATGTCAATATTAATTATAATATACTCAATGTCAAATTTAAATTTTTGCCACTCATAACAACTCACTTATTAAATTTAAGATCCCAGTGCACAATTTATACTACAGTCTAATCTGGATGATACACTGCACGGAATTTTAAATTTCAGCAGTATCTTTCCGCAATTGAAATCGAGACAGAGCCAATAAACAGCGATTAGCGAAAGTCAACAATGGTGAGATATATTTTGGTTTTGTTGGGGAAGCTAAGGTGTTCAATAGCGGTGGCTTCAAATATAACCTCCTGTTCATCCCCTGTGCCAGCAAAACCGGTGTTAAAGTAGATATAGTCTAGTCCGCCAGGAGCCATAGTCCGGGTTCCATAGACGACAAAGGTATAAAGCGGGAAAATAATGTTGCGTGATGAGTCAACTGAATCGAATGCCCTATTCGTTACCGCTGTAGGTTGACTATGAGTCCGGCGGACTATAAAACTTACACCGGTTTTGGGGAGAGCGTGGCCTTGTGATCAGGGTGCCTGCCTGTGACGCAAATGTACCAAAATTCCCGGTGTAAAGAAACTGGGTGTCCCCCCCCCCATGAGCGAGTGTCCTAGCTACCATAGCAACATGTACGGAATAAACCGTGACCTTGTATACGAGGCCATTGTGTAAAATGCTGAAACAATGCATACAGCACTCAATGGACAGATGGGTGATAGGACACTCAGTCAAACGGACACCGTATTATATGACACCGCGGTTAGAATTTTACCCAACAATGACTAAGGCTTACCCAACAATGGCTAAGGTTTACTCAACTCTAATATTTTACTCAACAGTAGAGTTGTGTCCTTTTTACTCAACATTGAGTAACATTTTTTTACAGTATGCGGATAGGCAAAGAAGAAGAACGGTGTAAAAGTGGGCACATGTGGTCCAGTGGATGCAACGACCGACTCATGACCCAAAGGTCTTGGGTTCGAGTCACGATGAGGCCGATGTGGTTTGCTCCTGGGCGAGGCACTTGACCTCGCTTGCGTCACTCCACCCAGGTGCAAAATGGGGAGCTGTTAGGAATATAGTCCATTGAGCGCCGCCCAAAGGTATGAGTATGCATTGGGCATTTGTATGGCGGCTGACATATTCTAGTGGCAGCGAAATAAATGTAAAGCGCTTTGATAATTTGTGAAAGGCGCTATATAAATGTGGACATTTATTTTATTTATTTTTATAGTCCGCCAGACTCATAGTCCACCTAAACGGTAAAGAATAAGGCACTGATTTCAGTTTACTCTTCGCGCAAAATTATATAGTTTCACGCTTTATTTCGGTGTCGTCTATGGATCCCGGACTATGGCTCCCGGCGGACTACATCTACTTTTACACCGGTATTAAACCCCGAGCTGCCTATTAAAGTGCAACTGAAATGTGACCACCGATAACCGTATTTTGTAACCACATCTGAAAGAAAAGAATCCTCGACGCATGACTGTAAAAGTCTTATTGTATCTTCTGTTAACTTTTGGCCAATATCTTGTAGCAAGTGTTGAAAGTGCAAATCCCTCACTGCTGGGGACTGTTGGCTCTCTTGATAACTAGAATAAGTATTGTCTTATTAATATTATAAATTTATATCGTCTCATTGTACCTATTAACCTATTTATAAAATGTTTCATGAACTTTTCCAATATGTCAACCGCGTGCATATGTATAATTTAAAGTAACTTAAGAGTCTGATCTTTATCGTGTTTTTGATTTCTTCATTTCGTTAAGTGACAAAGTGCATAACATTTTTCGCGCTTCATTGAAGACAGTATCAAATGTTCTTTTTGTGAATTTAACTATGGTGACGTCATCGACTGTGAACTTGTAATGTTATCTTCATAAAACACGCTGCCAATAACATGATATTTTGGTAATGCGGCAAACGTACTTTTTGTAAGAGAGTATTGTAATCAGTGGGGAAAATACAATTTCTTTGTGAATATTTTGGTTTGAAGCAGTTGAAGAAAATATCGATTTTCAGGTTTGATAGGCAAGGGAAATTATAAGCTGTAAGATGAGATTACTGCTTACAAATATGACAAAAGAATGACAACTTTCTGGAAAGTCACAACAAATGGGCTTTACAGTAAACATGAATTGAAGGCATGTCTACGGTCACTGTCGCAGACAAGAATTAAAAAGCATGCTAATGTAGTATCATCCTTACATAAAACTCTACTAAGGTTACATAGGGCGATTTATCATGTCGATGTTAAGTGGTAGGTTATGCGTTGCATTTGGAGTCAAGGGAATAAGCCTGAATGCTGTATATTTTATATAATGTTACTTAGGAAGTTTATAACTTTGATTAACCTGTGCGGGGATATCCAACTTATTGGAGGTTGCACAGTATTCGACAGATGCAGCGAACCTATTATTGTCCTGAATGAAATGGCCTCACCAAAAGGCAATTCCAAAATGTTAGACAAGGTTCCGTGCTCTTTCAAATGATTTTCAATGAGCCTACTGAGCCTTCCATTTATCGTGACTTAAGCACGTCTTGCAAAATTAATTTTAAAAAAGTAAAAAAAAAACGAATAATATTCCTCTTCGATCCCCTCCTCATTGTCTTTATGTCGTGTGTTTCCTTAAGGTAAATAATTCGGGAAGCTGAGCAGGAACGAATTTGTTGACAGGTTTATTTGATGGGGTGGTGTACATACATATATGACATTGTCGTCCTAAATCGTGTTTGTATTACCTTTAGGTATTTTAAAGATTTATTGTTGTCTAAAAGTGTCTAATGTGAGTTAAACATGGAATGAGACTTTTTATGATAGTGTGCATGGGATATGTGTGTGAATCATTTTCAGAGCATGAGTGCGAGGACAAAAACAAGTTTCACACATACGAAGCGTGGACAAATCGACGAAGCGAGGCCTTCTCGCTTTGTCTCTACGTTTTTTTTAGACCTTTTTTGATAGTAGTTTGCGTAGAAAGAGTGTCCTCGCTTTGTCAATGACCTCACTTAATCAGTATATTTGTGTATGAGTTTTCGCTTGTTGTGTGAGCGTGGCCCGCTCTGCTCTGGCAGGTTTGCGCACATCTGTGTGAATTGTGAGTGCATTTTTTCCGAGTTGGTAGGCGCAGGTATCATTGTGTATGTGTGTATATGTGTGTTTGTGTGCGCGGGCGTGTGTGTGCGTGTTTATTTGTGTGTGTGTGTGTGTAGGTGTGTGTGTGTAGGTGTATGTGTGTGTGTGCATGCGTGCGTGCGTGCGTGTGTGTGCGTGTGTTTGTGTGTGTGTGTGTGTGTATGTGTATGACGTGTGTTTGGGTGTATGTGGACAGGTCTACTTTGTTCGGACTCGAGTTTGAGGGTGACGTCATGAAGCACTCTGCATCGCTCTATAGCGTTTCGATTGTGCCGCCTTTGTTCGCATGTGTAAATACTGCAATTCTTAGGTCGACGCGTGCGTTTCTTGGGTGCGAAAACTAACACACGCACTGACGCCACCCTCAAACTTCAGATGAATTTCTTCATACAGTGGTCCTCGGGAGTTTTCCCATTGTGTTTATTACGTTATAACAAAAATGTGGTGTTTGTGTATGGGGATTGTATTTGGGTATGTGTGTATGTGTTGTGTGTTTGTGTGTCTGTGTTTGTGTGTAAGGGTTGTCTTTGCTTTGGGTATGTGTGTATGTGTGTGTGCGTGCGCGCGCGCGCGTGTGTGTGTGTGTGTGTCTAAAAGAGTGTGAATGTGTGTGTGTAATAAGTAGTGATTGTAATTGTCAGCGTGAGTATTTTGTGGTTGTGAGTCTACGTGTATTTGGGTATTAGTGTGTAAAAATGAGTTTCTGAGTATACTTGCATTAGTGTGTGCATGTGCGTACATGGTGTGCTGTGTGCGCGACTGATTGTATATATATGAGATGTTAGTGCATAAAGTGTGCGTGTGTTTCAAAGCCAATTAGGTATCATAACGGTCTGGTTAAAAAACACCTGTACATTGGATCCAATCCAGGGCCCAGGGAAGAACCTTAAAGCAATATTAGCACATTTTTTGACGAGCCCTCGCCCCCCCCCCGCCCCGCCCCTTTTCAAAATGTGATATTTTGGGGCACATTTTTACGTATGTGATTGTCTAGGAAACTAAAACAAAAAATACCTGCGAACGAGAATGCTAAAATATGCGTATTTATCATAAATTAAGCGATTTGTAATTAGAATTTGGATCCCAGATTGGACTTAACGGCAGAGCTGGAAATGCTACATTTATGTCCGTCCATGATGAAATAGCGCCACCTCGAGAAAATAACCTCTAACTTGATTTGCCTGAACCAATAAAACAACTAATGGATGAGCGTAGACACGTACATGGCGCTATTTCCCGGCTATTTCACATTGGAAGGCCGTTGCCAGCAGCCGTTGAATTATTATCGGGATCCCGATAATAATTATTCTAATTACAAAATTCCTTTGTTTGTGAGACACAGACATTTTCGAGCTTAACCATTCACAGGTATATGGTTTACTAGCCAGTTACCAATTCAACCGTGTAAAAATCTCAATTTTTTTGAAAAATTGGGGGCGCTCTTCAAAAAAATGTGCTAATATTGCTTTAATATACCTTACAAAACAACAATAATAAAAACAAAACATAACAAACGAACAAAACAAAACAAAAACATCTTGATCTAATTTAGATTAGAGGTTGGAGGACGAAAATTTCGGTGTCAAAAGAAAGCCAATATTTTTCTCATTTACCCTGTGAAATCTTAGCTCTGAAAGTTGTTTGATTTGGATTTTATGAGCAAAAACGTGTCCGCATTTTGGTCGACCAATGCTAGACTTACAAAATCAGTTTTATGGCTTATATCAAACGGATTGAAATATCGGCTGAAACTTCAATAAAAGGATATGGATTTCCAAAATTCTTTATCACAAAGAAAATTCTAATGATGTAATCGGCCATCCCCTTTAATAATTTGATTTAATAAGGCTTGATTGATGGAGTTTGTTTGGGTCCCTCTAACTTAAAACCATAACCTCAAAACAGCTTGTAGTCTGCAGTTTAGTTCAACCTCTAAACAACTCAGATCAAACTGTCTTTGGTTTTGTTTGATTGGTTGAGTTTTTGTTTCGTTTTGTTTTGTTATTTTTTTTTCAAATCCTTTGGCGGGTTTGTTTAAATCGGACTTATAAACTTTCATCAGAACAAAATAAATCAGTTAGATTAGTTTTTCGCATTAACCTAATTTCAAATTGATAGAAAAGCTACTTACGTTTCCTTCCTTAGTGTTTGTCAATGAAATAATACGGTCCACAAGAACAATATTTAGAGTACTCCAAATAATTCTTCGTTTATTGAAAAAATAAAAGCAGAGAAAATGGTGATTTCATTTGTGTTTTTGTAAACACAGTTGTGTGGTCCTGAAATAAATTTGTGTCATGTTTGTAAGTAGTTATTTACCTAAATGTGTCTAAGTTCAGAAAAGTTAAGTATGTAAATAATATAATTCTTTAAAGGTTTGTGTATGTATGCAAGTATAGTATGTTTCGCCACATTCAAACTCTCGAAAAAAACGTTACGTTAAACAGCTATGGAGATATTTACCGTAGTTCTGGCCGTCCATGGGATGTCGTATTTAAAGGGATATTTAAATCACACCAATATGCTTCATATTTTATATTCGAAAGGTAAATAAATGAATAATATCAGAAAATGAAGAAATCAGCTCAGAGTAATGTAATTAATTTCAGCAGGTACTATTGAGTGTTTGTCAATAAAATAATGGGCTGCACAGGAGGAAAATTAGTTATTCAATATTTCTTCATATGTTGAAAAAAAA
Source organism: Ophioderma brevispina (assembly GCA_023653785.1). Classification (NCBI taxonomy): domain Eukaryota; kingdom Metazoa; phylum Echinodermata; class Ophiuroidea; order Amphilepidida; family Ophiodermatidae; genus Ophioderma; species Ophioderma brevispina. The sequence goes on from JAMKCH010007136.1 coordinate 58,877, forward strand.
ATAAAAGAGAAGAGAGTAAACATGTTGTTTCTGTTGTGTTTTTCAATCACAAAATGTTTGTTTCACTCTTGTTTATTAGCAGCCACTTACATAAAAATGACTTATTTTACAATAGTTCAGGGTATGAAATAACCAATATAAAACAAATACAGTGAAAGTACATTACACAAGCATATTTAATCTAAATTCTTGCCGAGGCCTGTAAACGGGTTCGATTCTTGTTGAGTTTTTTGGCAAAATAAATAAATAAAATGATAAAAATGGTAAGATTAAAACCAGTTGCTGTTTTATAAGTACTTCCTTTGTTTTGTTTTTGTTGTTGTTGATGCTTTTGATTTTCACAAGTAATCAGAGAGGCATGTCTTGTCCAGAGCTCTCTTAATAAACCTGTAAGCCACTATCAGTGATCCCACCCAAAAGAGTCAAATTGTAATTTGCGGGAATAGCTTAAATATGAAGAATAAATCTGTATAATTCCCATAAGTTATTTTTCCAACTAAAAAATTGACAGAAAAGGGAGAAAACATAAGTTTCCGTACGGACAGTAATTACTAAAATATTAAATTGTGTCATTATTTGGTTGCTCGTGGTCTTATCACTTGCAGGGAATGTTAGGGTATCTATACTTGTTACAGTCTTGCAAAAATCAATTTTCATGATTTTCTCGATTTTGGATTTAACAAATCACTGATAGTGCCTTAAATGGGCAGCTTCAGGACTCGAACACACGTTGCACCTGGTTCCGCCCAGTTCTTTCGGGTTGTTTCGGGTTGTTTTAAACAATGAAGAGCGGATCAACGCCATGAATCACCGGTCAACAGGCGGTGAGTTTTGGAGTCGCCTCTAACCTTCATACATTAAGTCCGGAAATTGTATGACCATGATAAGCATTTGATACTCATAGCAACAGTTCATTCAACAATCGCTCTTCCGAGTAGTAATATCATTACTCCCTTCGATCTCTAATGGGCTTACAAGTCAACCGTTTGATCATTCAATGCATATCAACTCCTACCATGCATACAGTCTTAATTGAAAGACAAAGTGACCCAAGAGGATTGGTATGTTGCTGATGAAATCACACGAATGAACGTATTGTTGAGCAATGGTAACCGAGACCCCTTCGTTTGGTAAAAAAAAAAAGAAAAAAAAAAAAAAAAAAGGCACACACTTTAACCCTAACAGCCGGAGAGGGAAAGGAAGGAAAGGTAAAGGGGAAAGAGCAAGAAGATTCACGTCCGTTGCTAGGTTCGAACCCGGCCCTCCGGCTCACCATTCCCTGACAGGGATGGCAACCATGAGGGAGCTCTGGCCTCCATCGATTTCGTGCCCATATGAGTTGTTGGTACGATGACGTCATCTCATCTTTTGGACTTAGTGCCTTTTCTAGCCTCAGCTCATTGAGTTTTATCGCGTCTGGTCGTGTTAGGGTTATAAAGTTAAAAATATATTGTATCGACTTTTTTATACACCCTATTGTTGACTCAGTTTTTTATGGTTAGGTTTGCGTTGAAAACGCTCTTGAGTGGACCCGATCGACAAGCCTCGTCCCCCCCCTTTACTCCATCAAAATGAAGATTTTGGTATCATAAGAAGTTCTATTTTTCTCATTACCCCATGAAATTTTAGGCACAGTATGTTTCCTGTTTATTTTATGACAAACCGTCTTACAAGTTTGGTATACCACATTTATTAATACACACTGTCCCTAATGGGCCAATTAGTACACATTTTTTGCTCTACTATCCAAACGGCTGGGACAATTTAACTCAAATTGTAAATCAGATGGTTTTTTGGTGATATGCTTTATGTGAAGGATAAACATCATACACTGTTGCTCATAAAGTGGAATAATTTTTTCAGACCCAATCATAAAACGTGTTTCTATTTGAACTCCTCAGTAATCCTAAATCCAGTAGGTGAAGTGAATTACATAATGAGTCCGCCAACGGAAGGGTACAAACAACTTAAAGTCGCAGATTTCCTCGGGGCTACTCGCAGATTACGTCTGTAAATCATTAGACATCATCGAGAGATGGGTTATTTGAGGCCACGAAAACTCCAGGACGACCACTATTGACTACCAGACATACGATCGCCGCCTGCCTTAATTTGTGCGTAGATCCCGGAAATGCCAACGAGGCCGTCTTCGTCCGTTTGTGGAGAAGACACTATGGAACACGTTTCCCGTCTAAACTGTAAATCAGATTTTCAACATGGTTACCGGCAAACGAAGAAAAACCCCCCAACAAAATTTTTTTGGTCCCCACGCTAACCGTTCACCAGAGTTGCTCGACTTCACTGGGCTAGGGAGCAAGAGATACAGGCTCGGACACTGGCGACACTGTTGTCTTATGGAAGATAGCCGCTACTCCTTGACCTTCAAGATGAAGGCAAAAGGGTTCATCGATTCCGTGGTGAGAACCTCCAGAAATCGTGGTGGCTTTTCAGTGAGGGTATGGGCAGTATTCATTATGGTGAAAACGTCACTGGTGTTCCCATGGAAACATGAACGCCGTCGTGTACCTGGACATTCTGGAACCACTGCCTTCCACATGCAAGAATTGGTTTTATGTAACCAATGAGTTTTTGAAAATATTTGCGGCTCGTCTCTCCCCGTCTCGCACATATTTTCAACACTTCATAGCGTGACCGATAATTCTTGTATCCGACTCAAATCATCCAATTTATATCAAACACTACCGGAGTTAGCTCAAGCTCTGACTGATGGATTGGGACGTTCTGCCCATCGACATCATAAACAACCTTGAAGACAGTATGCCCGCACGTCTTGACGCACTGATTCATGCCCAGGGTGACCATACTCTATCAGGGCCGGAGCCATGGGGATGGGGTTGTCGGGGGGGGCGAATGTACCCACCCAAATCGCCAAAATCCAAAAAAAGTCCACAAAATTATGTGTGCGAGCGAAGCGAGGTAGGAAAAAATAGTGTTTTTATTGTTTTTTTTTGTAAAAAACGGCAATATTTTGGCAAAAGATCTACTTTTCCAAATTTACACCCCCTCGATTGTGAAAAGGTCCCATTACCCTTGGACAGAAAGAATATGATAATAGACAAAATCGTGTCATTTAGTGGGCCTCACTGTCAACGTCGCAGGGGCGTTATTGCATTACTATCCAATGTGGTCAAAGGTTATGACAGGTTATGAGAGAACTGGCAAATTTCTAAATCACTGGTATTTCCCAAATTTTTGAAATTGGCAGAGAAAAAGTTTCCTCCACGGCTACCTTTACCTAATAAATTATCGGGAAGGCCAAACCCAAAACGAAACCAAAGATATTTTCTCATGTCATCTCTGCAAATGATCATCGCAAAGCACACAACATCTAGAATTACATAAATGATCTCTACATCCTTACAAATCTGCCAGCAACACACACATATAATTGCCACATGGTGGCCGTACTCGATATTAGTGACGATTGAATTTTTACAGTACTGTTGAACATTGCAGCATGATCACCCAAAATTTGTTATCTGTAAACTGACTGATGTGAAGAAAATTGTAACAAAATCCTTAAATAAGGTTTGTTCAAATACCTCCTTTTCTTTTCAGGCTAAAGACACATTTCGTAAAGGGTTTAAAGCACTCGAGCACATTTTTTGAAGAGCGCCCCCAATTTTCAAATTTGATATGTTTGCACAGTTACGTGTTGGTAAGTGTCTAGGAAACTATGCCTGCGAACTAGAATGCTCAAAAACCGAAGTTATCACAAAATAGCGATTTTGTAATTATAATTGAGATCCCAGATTGGACTAACGGCAGAGCTGGAAATGCTACGTTTTAGTCCGTCAGGATGAAAATAGTGCCACCTCGAGAAAAATAACCTCATACTTGGCTTGCCTGAACTCTTAAAACAACAATGGATGGAGCGTAGATACGTACCTGCGCTATTTCCCGGCTATTTCACATGGGAGGGTCGTTTCCAGCAGCCGTTGTCTTATTATCGGGGATCCCCGAAATAATTTTCTAATTACAAAACTTCCTTCGTTTGTGCACATAGACATTTTGTCGAGCTTAACCATTATTACAGGTATAGTTAGCTAGCCAGTTACCAATGCAATCGTGTAAAATCTCCAAATTTTTGAAAAAATGGGTCCTCTTTCAAAAAAATGTGCGAATATTGCTTTATTGTTGGACTACGTTAATGGTGACTGTTCGGAAGAGACTGATCATCAATCAAGTAGTGTGACCATAAACACTCTAAATATAAAACTTAACACTGTAAAAGAAAAAAAAAAAAAATGTCCCCATTCCATAAAAAGTGGGTAAAAAAATTTTTATTTTAAGCTTTATGAGCAACAGTGTATGAAATGTGGAAACATTATCGGGTCACCCACCTTTAAGTGGGTAGGTCAATGTCGTGTCCTCACGTGTTTTGATTTTTATTGCCATAAGAGTCGTGAATGCCGCATTTAAGAAGAAGGAACAGGATGTGTGCTAATTACGTATACATGCTGCACTAGGGTACGCAGTGAATAATGAAGCGCCATGCGGAGAGTGGTTTCCATATTAATGCCATTAAAATCGCATCACATTGAAATGGGTGATATTAAAAAATGGCTAGAGTTAAGAAAAAAGTAACTTCAAGGATGTAATACCTTAAAGTAGTTACGCTATGGTACGCAGTGATTAGTGAAGCGAGATGTGAGAGTGTTCTCGCATAGTCATGGTTCATAAAAGTCGCATACACTGAAATATATGAATATTAAAATAACTGCAGTGATCTAACTTTCCAGCACAAATTTGACTGTATAAGTAGAACGCGTATTGCATCAATGCAATGGCACTAACATTAGCAAATTGGAGTCTTTGTATTCTTTCATACCTATCAGCGTTTGATTTGTATCAGGTTTTATCATAATAAATGATGTACAGAGTGTGGACCAGACTCTATTCATCGAGTTCTAACTTGTCCATAAGTATTGTCTTTAGAATTACAAAGCACCGGAAGATCCAACTGTCTAATTAATTGTCTGATAGCTTTGTGAAACAGCTAGTCAACATTCAAAACTTTCTCTGTTTTTTAGTAGTAAAACCAAAGTGTGAAAGTATAATAAAAATGGAGTTAATGTGCACGGGTGTCTTTTAAGATTTTAATTGTAGATCAAATCTGAAAACCATTTCGAAAGAGGTTTTGAATACATTACTCTTTTCTAGCTATTTTTCTTGGACTTTTTCTTTTTAAAGAAATCACGCTTAGCTATAAAAGACCTAAAGAGTGATACCTCAATTCCTGGCCTAGATTTACCCAGAACGTATGAGGTAGATATGAATCGTACACAATTCCTCCAGGACGAATTCAGCAGCTGAGTTTTACAGTCGGGCTTTTTTCATAACCGGGCCTAGTTTACCTGACCAGTGACCACTATGAATTCCAACACCCTTTTCGGTTTAGGTTAGGATTTGGGTAGGACCGTAGCCAGGGGAGGTGCGAATGTACCCCCAAATATTCAAAATTCCAAAAGGTCACAAAATGATGTGTGCTAGCGAAGCGACCTATGGAAAGATAATGGTTTTTAGGCTTTTTTTGTCAAAAACGTCATATTTGGGCAAAAAGGTCCACTTTGCCACATTTACACCCCCTTCTATTGGAAAAAGGTCCACATTTTGGGGAAAAGGTCCACTTTTGGAAAATCCTCCCCCCCCCACCAAGAAAAAATCCTGGCTACGGGCCTGGATTAGGGTTATTACTTGTACGGCGAGGGTTAGGGTTATTTAGTCTCTAGTTAGGGGTTTGATTTAAGCACTGGAACGCATAACCCCCGCAGCCGAGCTCAAGTGGCTGTAAGCCTGCTACAACTACACGGGAATCCGTCGCCTCATTCAGTCCCCGGTAAGGTTATTGCCGGCTGACTATGTTTTTCATTTGTAGACTTAGGACCCATCTTTTTCACATTCATGCGGGACAATTGAATATTATTTATTAAAGAACATATTTACAGATGGTGAATCTTAAAAAGGAATTTCATTATGGTGAATACAGCCAAATTTTGGAAAAATAAAGATTTGATGACGTCACGGCATTGATTGGTTTATTATTTGTTCGGGGGACCATTCAGGTAAAACTGACGTACGTAGTCCCTACATTTGAGATAAACAAACGATTATCGTCACCGTACATCGCGTTTTTGAATATGTAGGGAAAAGGTAAATTTTGTACTGTTTAGACAAATAGACGGGCTTTGGAACAATATAATACACTTTGGGCAGAGGGGTCATATGTTACAGACCTTGATTGAAATAGTCGGATTAGATATATCGGTCAGACCCCCGAGAGCACACTGATATCTGATACCTGAAACGTGACCTGTACCTGACACGGGACACCAAACTTTCATCTCGTTACTGTTTATAACTACAAACGGCAAAGAGCAAGACATTCGGGATCTTCTGTTGTCACAGCGTAATCGATCAATAGTGAGACTATACATGTGGTCTGTACCGGGAGGTAGGACACGATTGCGCGATTTGGGCATTGGGGATTCCAAACGAGGTAATTTGTGAAACTGCTACATGCATTTACTATGGCAGTTCCGGTCACATGACATTAAAAAATATATCTTAAACATTTGTTCAAAAGATCTTAGTAATTATCATGATAAATTAAGAAAAAAATATGAAGTTCACATCAATCATGCTTCTGTTGAATACCTGGGCATAACTCAACACTCCAGAAACTTCCCCTGCAAAAAGTAATCTCTATCAAAATAATACCCATGAACATACGCGCCATGGCTCCAGAGCTATGCGCTCTGTATCCATGCGCACCGATACCCACTAATATCAAAAACAGCCCTATTATAATTATTAGACACCCCAAAACCATTGCACTCCTGGTTAAATCGTCTATTGAATTCGTGAAGTGAAGAGGAAAGAGGTTATATTTGGTATACCTGGTTAGATAGGCCGTTGGCATTAAGGTTAAAAAAATACTCTTTCGACAAGTGAATTTCTAAACATCTTTTAGGTTTTTGATGTAGATATTTCTATTAACTGGGATGTAAATAATTAATGGAATGGGTCTCTAGGGGTATAAATTATTCCTGACGAGAGAGAAAAGAGAGAGAGACGAGAGGGGGGGCGCCGAACACCAGCGATTCTCTTGCAAAGTCACATCATTGCCAATACAGCCAACGATAATGTCTGTAAAGTTGTACTGTGGCTGTAGCTACTACCCTCGGTCTACAAACCCTTCCGATGACTTCCATTTTTGCTTCCAAAAAGGTATCTTTGTGTCAATGGAGGGTAGCGTCCGACAGCAAAACCTGGGGTTGTATGAAAGTATGCATGTTATAACCACAAACTAATACTTGTTTATTATATCAGCGACACCAAAACCGATTCAATTGGGCTAAATAAAAGAAAGGACAATGAGTTTGCCGTTACCTTAAAAAAAACAACAAAAAATGTGAGGCACTTTGAACAGGATTTTCGTAAATAAGTTTAATTCTTCACACTGCAGACAACCAATTGCAATATCAGTCTGACAAGTGTTTGGAAAAACGCATGTGTTGCCCGGGAAAATTCTTAGCCTATTTAATCATATTGTAGCGTAATAGACACTTCATCTTCATTTAGTATGTTATTATGCACAAAAATTCTGTTTTGCGTAAGGAAATAAACAACAAAGAAATTAAAAAAAAAAAGCCTTTTAAACGGCAAGGATATACACCATGGGCATGTATTATTTACATGACTTAGATTTCCCAAGCACACTTGAATTTCAAATATTACCTGTTTTACAAAAAATTCAAGATCATTTAATTATTTTTCAAAAGGGAGGGTTAACAATTCATATAATTCCGAGGGCAAGGTGATAATACTGGTTGAACCATTTAGTGACCCTAATTCATCGGTGACAGATACATCAAGTCTTTACGGAATATATGAGGGTTGTGAAGTGTTTCAATAGGTTACACTATACTCATCCACGAAGGACACAGTTAGTGGGTTTGTCACTGTAACCTAGGCCTACATTGACATGAATGACATTGTTGTGATATTGGTATCATATATCATACCCAGACGAGGAGTATATTTCGAAATACACTGTTGAAGGACAGCTACTTGAGGGTTCAAAATTAAAGGAAAATATTCACGGATTTTTAAAAAAATATTTGAAATTTGCAGGAATAGCTTCAAAATGAAGGGGGGGGAATAAGTGTGTAGAATTCTCATAAGTTACCTTTTACAGCTGAAGAAATAACAGAAAAGGAAAAGAAAACGGCAGAGTGTTCCAAGATACGATTCTCCTTCAATTCGTGTTGTAGTAATGTCCGTTCGGACAGTAATGACTAAAATCTCTGCTCGTCCTTATTAGGTGCTTCTGGTCTTATCTTTGCGGGGTATGTTAGGATACCTGCACTTGTTACGTACATGCTAAAATCTGATTTTTGATTATTTTTTCGATTTGCTGATTTAGCAAATCACTGATAGTGTCTTTAAAGTCCCATTCTAGAAGTTTGGGGAAGAAAGTTTGAAGGTGTTTTCTTGTACTTTCAAGGGTGCTGAATAAGATTTTTGGGTCCAACCTCTTGGAAATGTGGGGAAGTCTCGCTAGAGGGCGTTTTTCAAAATGGCCGCCAAAATTTAAAAAAATGGCATAGTAAAGCTAAAAACAGCTAAGAGTTAATATGAAATCAACTTTGGGGTATTCCTTAATGCTAATTATTGTGTAATGCTATTCCAATAATTAGAATTTATGATAAATACCAGTAGAGGGCGCATTCTTTCAAAATGGCTGCCAAAAATCCTCACTATTGTATAATGATATTTAAATAATTAGGATTATGATAGGTACCTTTAGAGGGCGCCAAAATTCCAGAAAATTGCATATTAAAGCTAAAAACAGTCACCTAAGAGTCCAAATGAAATCAAATTTCGGTGTTTCTTAATGCTAGTTATTGTATTATGCTTTTCCCAAATATTAGAATTTATGATAAGTACCCCTAGAGGGCGCTTTTTTCAAAATGGCTGTCAAAATTCCAATAGCCAAATATAAATCAAAGTGAAGATTTTAAAGGTGTTTTTTTTTTTATATTTTCAACGATGTTGAAACAAGTTTGTTTTTTCCAAACTCTGAGAAATGTGGGAAAATCCTCGATAGAGGGCCTTTTCAAAATGACCGCAACATTCCCAGAAAACCGCATATTAAAGTATAGTAACGCTATCTGAAATGAAATCATTTGGGTTGTTTCCTTAATGACTATTTTGTGTAATGCTAGGTTCAATCATAAGGGTTTAATGATAAAGGCCCCCCTAGAGGAGCCTTTTTCAAAATGTTGCATAACAGTCCTAAAAAATGACACATTAAAGATAAAAACATCCATCTAAGATTCAAAATGAAATCAATTTTGGGTGTCTTATTGCTAATTATTATATTCCGCTATTCTAGCAGTTGTAATAATATGATAAGGACCCCTAGAGAGTGCTTTTTCAAAATGGCAACCAAAATTACATATAATAGACTTTTTGGGGCCAGTTATGAATGCATTATTGACAAATACAAGTATAAATCAAAGTGAAGATGTTTGAAGGTATTTAAAAAGGGTTATATTTTCAAGGATGCTGAAAAAGATTATTTTGATCCAACCTCTGGGAATGTGGAGAACTCTTGTTAGAGGGCGTGTTTCAAAAATGGCAGTCAAAATTCCAGAATAAGATATATTTAAGCTAGAAACAGCTATCTAAGAATCAGAATAAAATCAATTTTTTTGGGCAAAAAATGGCAGAGTAAAGGTAAAACAGCTATCTAAGGGTCAAATTAAATCAATTTTAAGTGTTTTAATGCTAATTATTGTACATGTACAGGGTGTCTCAAAAAAATTGTGCTGTGATTATCAGTACTTGCGCCCTCTTTGGGATCACTCAACCGTGGAAATTTTGTTGCCAGCATGTAGCATAGTCAGTTATCTTCTTTTCCTGCAAAAAATAGAAACTTATACGAACAACTTATGCAAATATCGGCAGTTATGCAAGATCATGCCATTTCAATTTCTGCCAATGGGATTTACACAGTTAAGGAGTGAGAGGAGAAAACTCGGGCTGAGAATTTTACTTATAGGTCTCTAACCATGCTAACCCTTATTCGTATCGAGAGCATCAATTAAAGAATCCATTTTATGAATCCTTATGACCAGGCAAACAATCCAGAATGCTTTTTTTTCTACAAAATACAAGCATTCTTCAATTAATGCCCTATGACCTTTCATGATCCAAATATCACTTAAACGACCCCTATACCACTTCATCTACCCCTCCAAATGTACATCATGCTTTTTTGTGTAAGCCAGTGTATAAGAAATCTCTAGTATGCGCATGTCTGTCTTTCCCCAAAGTTGTAGTTGCTGGTACAACTCGGGAAAAGAGGCGTCTTCACTAGGGATGACTACTCTGCCAGGGTAGCTTAAGTGAAGTAGGGGCAGAAGTCTCTGGCAGGCTTTTAGTAGCGCTTGCGATCATACCCTCAAATCCAAATGGAACACTTTTTTTTTAACTGTTTCTTTGAAAATGTATAAATTTAAAGGCAAGTTTAGATGAAATTTGACAAAAGTTTTTTCTTTCTGTATGATGAAATACCAAAAGCCCAAAAGGACAATTTGGAGAGGGTAGGTCCACTCGTACGAGAATGTCTACCAAGCCGGTAACCCGCCCCCCGAAAATGTCCACATTCAATTGTTTCACAAACACCCAAATAAATTCTGCATATTGGACCTGTACCTGTACAATTGGTCAACTATAACATGCTCCAATTTTGCTGAAAAGCTACAAGTATTTATCTTGTCGCAAGGACTTCACTATACATAGGGGTCATGTTGAAGCTTCGCGCGGCGGCCCTGTTAATTGGGGGTCATGTTGAAGCCTTCTCGCGGCGTCCCTGTTAATGTCACATCACCTGCTGTGGCAAACTGATTCAACACGTAAGTCCAAACATCGTGTTCTTAAAACACCACAGTGAACATCTTGACGACCTACCCTCAATTCTAGGCGGCTGCGCACTCACGCGACTTTCGTTATGGCAAGCACCAAGTTTGTATCCGCAGCTGAACGTTGAGGGTCTCACCATGCTAAGCTGAATCATCTTACAGGCTCTCCAGGGAGAACGGAGTGAATATCTCCTCGCTCAAAAACTCACTCGAATCTGAAGAGAATAGCTGCAAATCGAAGGTTTTGACCTTATTGCTTCATTCCGCACAACATGCATGGGATCGCTTCCCTTTGTGAAGCAAGGCTTACAAGTGAATCAACCCTCCTCTTCAGAATTCGCCGATCCAGTGGATAAAAGGTGAAGCATGGGAACCAATCTATCACCAACCTCTATAAGCACCACCAGCTGAGGCAACTTCAAACTCCTTCCAGTAAGTTCATCGGAGCTCCTTCGTCTGCGGAGTTTCACCTGTATAAAACAGCCATGTGATACTCCAACACTGACAAGAATGTCAAATCGGCTCTTGAATGTTGTAGCCCAGACCCCTCCAAATGCTGTTTTATAGTAGGTCCACCTACCTTCTATTCAAGCAGTCCGGGACATGGACCTTCCCCGACCTGTCACCAGTCACCAGCGCCAGCGACAATCCGATCCCCGCTGCTCCAGAACGGTCCTCCCTATATTTCCTAGATCAGGTCATTGCCCAATCCTGTCACCATGACATCAAGATCACGATCTCCAGCTCTACAGAAAACGATGGATTTTTCAGGAAAGCCAACTGGCCCAAGTTAAAAAACTCACCATACTCGACTGCCATCCACGCTGGCCAGACCCCGGCTTCATCTACATCAACCGATGATTCATATTCTGACTTCTGCTCCATGCTCCATCAAGCAGCTAAACATTCCATTCCCAGAGGCAGAAGGAATCCCTACACCCCCTGTGGGGACAAAGAATGCTACGAATTATACAAAGCGTATTGTAATACCAACTGCGAATACTGAAATATAGCAAGGTCAACCCCACTTGATCTGCTTGGCAAAAGAGACGCACCAGATGGGAGGAGGAGAATCCATATCACTTTACGCCACTCAATAGCCGCACGCCTGTAACACCATCAACAAGCTCCCCGGGCGTAGCTGTCCAGCTAATTCAGTGTCCTGTCTCTGCAAACTCATCGCTTCAGTACTTGTCAACAAGTGGAAAGTGGAAGACCACCCTCCACGGGCGGGGCCCACTCTCGTGC
>JAMKCH010007137.1:0-81313 GCA_023653785.1 Ophioderma brevispina
TATTTTGCAGCATGCTTTAGAGTTCAGATTTTATTTCTGGCTTTACTTGATTTAAATATCTTACATGTCATTTTGCAAGTAAGTTTTTGGTTAGACTTTACTTGTAGGATACAGAGGAAGTGAAGTAACGGGAAAGGGTGATGTACATATCAGGCAAAACATAATAATAATAATAATAATAATAATCCAAATTTATAGAGCGCAAAACACAATAAGATTGTCTCGATGCGCTAAAGGTCTTGTGAATCTACCTCCCAGTCGAATGATTTTTGGTCCGATATTTTATCTCGGGAATATTATAAAAGGTGTAAGAACAAGGGGCGGGGAGGCCGTGTACAATTGATCTCAATGATAATGCTCACAGGTTCTCAAGATTGGATAACGCACACATATTCAAGAACTCCCATGTTTTTCAACCCCCATTTGATGTCGTCTTGGTTGGTGCTGTTTTGGATGATTTTGGCATGACGTTAATCGGGGTGCTTTTGTTAAGAGCATCGTTTTTTCTTCAAATTCCCTGTGGAATTTCTGCTTTCAACGCGGCTAGTGTTGGGTTTCTGATATTAAAGTTTTAAAAAAAAAAGGGGGGGGGGTTGTGTAAATTTTTGTGCCAAAAATTTCTTTGGCGGAAAATGCCTTGAAATTTTGTAATATTCTGATGTTTATATTTATATGTCAAGCCATTAGGAATTTAGACAAAGTGTGGAGGTTAGGAAGAACTGGCCTGGCCAATTATACGGTCGATGGCAATTGATACCTGCGTTTGGTGCTCTTACAGGAAATTCTTCCTAGCCATCCAATGAGGTCTGGATACAGATATGTATGGTAACTTTAAAAGGCTATAGGCTACATATTTGTCAGACCAGTTAAATATTTATCAATTCAGGTTCATTTCTGCATGTATGCAAATGATTTGTTTTTGATAGCAAATTAAATTGACCTTGTGGTCCACCATGTGACAGATGCTCAGTTGCAATCCGGATGTGAAAATGCCTATTTCTTAGCTCTGTGGACAACTAGGGGAAATGGGAATTCCCAAAATGGAAACTTAGAAACTGAGTCAACTTGTTTATGCTTTGAGATCAAAACATGTTGCAAAATAGGTAATTCCCCATGAAGTTATAATTGTGAGGTGATGCAATGTAGATGATGTAATTTATGTGAAATCTGATTTGACAGTGCTAGGATATGTTTATGCATGATAATGTTGTCATACCTATTTTTTAGGTATTAGGAAAGGGGAATCTAGCCGTGAGTAGTTAAAAATACTTGTCACTGGAAGGACTTGGCCAGCAGTAGTAACCAGGAAGCTATACAATATAGTTATAGCTAGTTTTAATCTACAATAATGGTAGATTTGTTCTTATATACATAGTGCCAGGATTTATAATACTTTGGAGACCGCCGGAGCTTGAAAGCTAATTAAAACTGTCTGCTGTCGTCTTTTAAGCCAGAAGAGCTTCAGTTTTGGAATTAAAAAGGGATTCCAGTTTGTGGTCCTATATGAGGACATTAGCGACAGACTGATGGTGGTAGAATACCTGGATTTTGTTACTGTGGAATATTAGTGTCGTCGAGGGACTTATTCAACCTTGTCGTCTTAAACTGCTGGACAAAAGTTATCTTCAGACTGAGAAGATTCCAATGGAATATTAACTGAGGATATATAAGCGTGACTTTGCATATGCTCATTTTGGAGTCTTCGCTGTGAGGACATCATCGTTGAACTGCAACGTTTCTTGTGGACATTAGTGGATATTCTTGTGGACAATAAGTATCAATCTTATAAATTGTGTGTAATTTTACTGTGTAATGTTGTTTTGGACATACGAAATTCTTGAACCAAACTGATTAAAACCATTAAATCTCTGTTATTATATAAAATTCAGATCTCTTGTGCACAAGGCTCATTTATTTGTGTTTGAAACGTATTTCTGACCTTTGACATCCATGAGACGTCATAACATTAGTTTCAATTATTAACAATTCCAAGATCGTTGTTCATTCTTCTTTACTGCCCTCCACTTGGCTGCCTCTGAGACCATGAAGACGGATGCAGGCTTGTCCTCTCTTTTCCAGTTCAATAATGGACTTGCGAATCATTCTTGTCCGTTATTCTGTTGAGAAGTTTTGGCAAGTTTGCTGGTGGTCCCTGTGCATACACTTCACTCTTTAATGTTCCCCATAGGGCGAAGTCTAGAGGAGTCAAATTTGGGGATCTCCGCAACAGAGTAACCGTTGCCTTTGCAAGCATCCAACGGACAAGAATAGTTCGCAAGTCGATTATTGAAATGGAAAAGAGAACGCAAGCCTGCATCCTTCGTAGAGGCAGTCATGTGGAAGGCAGAGCAGCGCAGTACAGTGTGAGTCAAATAAAACCCTACATTCAGAATAAAAAATAATTAAAATAGTTAAGAATTGTTTTTGCTCAAATGTTTGCTATGGTTATAAAGAAGGATAAACGGGCTTTCAGAAAACGTTTATTTGGTGTCATTTGGACTTTGGAGAACGAAGTTTCGCCTATTTTGCTGAGAGACTTCAAATTCCTGTTTGGCCGATTTTGAGCCAAAAAGATGCAATCGCTTCCATAAGCTAACATGTCTTCAGCCGTGATTTTGAGTAGCAAACATTAAACACCAAATATGTAGAACCATATAAGGTGGGAGAGTAAATTGAATGATTATAAAAATAATATCCCAGGAATTACAAAGAAAATGCTAAATAAAAAAATGTTCAATTTCCTAATAAGAAATTCAAGATAGCTTGTGTAAGAGCAAAGTTTACTTTGGTTCTGCAAGATTTCATGGTTTAACCTACACGAAACTTGGGGAGGGCAAAAGTGAAAACCATAGTAAGTTTTGTATTCCGCTTGAAAATAGCAGTGCGAAATGATTTTTTAAGGTTTACTTTCCGATTTATTTACATAAAACTCAGCATTTAAGTTCTTCTTGCAATTTATGGACGCTGATATAACTGTATTTGGTGCAAAATATTACCTTAGCGATGTAAAAAAAAAATCTCTGCGCAGTTTCATTATGTTCATGAACTGATGCATTGATATGGAGTGATTTCATAACTAACTCTTATGGTTGAACAATGTAATTTAATTTTTTGAAGATAGTTTACTTATAATTATGTTACAAAATAGACCATTTTTTATTCAAACTGATATGTTTTGTCGAGAAGACTCGATACAATCTTGCAAATTGCATGTGTGAATTGTCTTTGTTATAATGTTTTTATGGTTACGTCGGTGTCAGTCTCCTCGCATTCTAATGGCTATCCATCGGCCAACTGAATTTTTAGGTCTCTCCCAAAATTGACCTAGTTTGCTGAACCCAAAGCCCGAAACACACCAAATAAAACTCTTCTCTGATAGCCTGTTTTATCCTCTGTAAACAACCAAAGCAAAGATGGAAGCAACATAACGTTTAACCTTTAAGAAAAAAATCTTTCCTGAATGTAGGGTTTTTATGACTCACACTGTATATAAATACCCACAAGACATTTCATATCATGCTACAAATTCCCTGAGTCTAATAGCGTTTGTGGGCTAATGTGTAAAGTCGGGTGATTTTTAATGTGTTAAGAAATAGGATTTTTGAGGGATCACAATACCTTATTTAGGTAAAATTTTCCTACAACTGGTGCATGGTTGTGGGATTGACTCAATACATTCTATGGTCTTAACGTGCTTAAGAGTGTGCCACTTGTCGGCAAGGGGGCATCCATGAGCTTAAAGTTTTTTTGTCAACGAAATCAATAATAGGATGTTTGGTTGTTTTCTGACGAACACAAAAATGTGATGATTGTCATCTCTACACAGATCATGTGTGGCAGCAAACAGCCTCTGTAACCCAATTTAACCTGAACCAAAGCTGCGACTAGGTAGTATATAGATATAGTAATGACCCCTCAATGTTTTGCCTTACAATCATCGGATGCTGTTCCCCTAGTTTTGTAAACTCACTCGCAAAAGTCGATTTAGGGCGAGGAGTTCTCACACACGGTTACTATAGTAAATCCTATCTTTCCTTTTAGAGAGGTAGAAGGTTGAAATTTGAGGAGGATGTGCTGAGTTAAAAATCGTATTTAGACATTTAATCCCAGATTAATCGCTTGTTAGTTTTAATCCTGTACAGTGTCAAAAAACTTCAATGTCTCTCTATACTTGTTAGTACACGCTGCATTTGTATTTAATACGGCACGTTTGTACAATAAGTACTCGGACTAAGCTATAATCCTGAATGACTACGATCGAAGATGCTTCAAAAGCACAGATAAAAGACGGCTTTGCAACCAGGACTTTTTCCTTGTACACATGGTTAAGCCTCATATATAAAATATTTTGTTACTCACCGGCAAGTGTCACAAATCTATACACAACTGGGAAAATGTGTTGGGAAACTGTCCATTTCAATTTAGAATAGTAAACTTCATTTAATTTAATATTATCCTCGAGCTCATAAATATGTAATTGACATTCTGGCTAAAAGAATAAGGCCATGAAATTGCCTCCCTAACACTGTGACTTGAACCCTGAAGAGCTGAAGAACAATACACAAATCAGTATGGCAGCGATTAAAAAATCATTTGATGCGGGAGTGGAACAAATTACAGCTTCTTACTGGGCAAATGCAGTGCGACACATCCTTAACGTGGAGAGCTCTTATTGGGATAGAACATCTGTGACATTGAATTTGAACAAGCTTTGTTGAAATTGGCAGTGGATTCTGACAGCGAGAGCATATCGGACACAAGTGAAGGTGAATGAGGGGTAAATTGTTATTTAAACATATCTCATGGCAGCAAAATGATGAATACAACAATTTTACAATTAAATCAATAATATTATAGATCAATACATCAATACAAAGACACAACTTGCACATATCTGCATAAACTTTATAGAGCCTGCGTGCATGATAATAGGTCCAGACGATTCTGTGGATACAAAATGCCTCCTCTCCCGAACAGTGGACTGTGTCCAAGAAGTTTTGAAAGTTTCACAGTAGCTTTGATTTACTATAATAAACAAAAGAACTATGTAGAGAGTAATATCAAGAAAGTGAGATGTGAAGAACCTCATACCAAACCCGTACGGGGTAGAGGTGAAAGCAAGATTGATTACGTGATTCCACTGATCTTCCAAATTGTACTCATCTCTATATACAGTATTTTTTGTTTTGATTTCGAAGGATGAATAATTATCACGAAGTTATCATTACAGCGGTAGACTTCTTGATTAAATCAGATAAATAACCACCACCAGTTTCCACATTTAAAATTCAGTTGCTCTAGAGATACCGTTTCTCGTACGGTCGTTGGATAAACGTCTTCACGTGAGATAACTTCCTACGAGATTCACGAAAAAAATAGCGAGAATCAATTTTCTTATATAGTCGCAGACAAGATTAAGCGACTGATTGTGCGTCTTCTAGCAGCCTAACACATGACGTGATTAAATTAACTTGAACGTAGCTTTGGGAGAGGATAACGTTCTCTGCTAAGTTGACAGACAATTACAACTGCTATATATTTTGCCAACTCAATTATGTTTGGACATATATAAAGTACTTTCGACTTTGATGTGTCTACTGATTGACTAGTATCCACCAGTATGTCTTATCATATGTCCAACAAGTTTATCCAGTGCTCCTAATTAAGGAGGGAAGTGTAAAATATCCAACCAAGAGTCGGATTCGGTTACGTATATCTATCACTGTGTGCGACTGTTTTGGCAGGATGACATAAAACGTGGTATTGGTCTAAGTTTGTCTGCAATTTTAGTAATTAAAGGTTCCAGATTGTTTCAGGTTGGTTGTAAAACATTTTCATTCCACAGGAACTTTCAGGAGCATTGAAAATCTTAATCCTTATCCGCTATTCCACATGGGGCATGAGTCTTCGAACTTGAGCGTGAGAATTTTGAGTATTTTCAGATAAGTTTCTATTGCAAATAGATTCTGTAATCCGTGTAAATGTCCATACCCACACCAAAAGATCAATTTCCCAGATGTCAAGTGTTATTATTCTGACCAGAATGCTCAGAGACGAGAATGTCTGGAATTTTCGGCATATGGATTTTAATCATACAACCTAAGACGTTTTAGACTTTAGTATGGCTCTGAGACTGGACCCTGAAGAAAGAGGCTACAGGATAGACCTTGATGGCACCTACACCAAAGCTTCTTATGCGTAGTACACAAAACTATCCTGGCTGGCGCAGCACAAGAACCACGCACCAATATATGGAGATATCCCTCCCATTTTCAGCGGGGTCTGTTGCCCAACCCCGTGCACGATTTGCCGGTCACTGTTCATCGTGCGATTGACCATAGTATTCTCAGACGTCACATTTTGGAAGTTACCAATGCCCAAAACAGGGGTCTTCGGCCCTTTTCACAACTACATTTAAGTGATTGCTCGAGACATCCAGCAGGATCCATCTGCATCCCCAACCTAATGACAAACAGGACATTTGGCGCTACAATGTGAACAGCATCCTCGGCTGCTGGCCGTTAGATAGATCGAGACTTTTTTTGAAATGCGGATGAGTGCGTGCATAAATAATAGGATTAATCATCGAGTTCGCAAACACTACGATTGCGCCATAAAGTAAAAAGTAATCGCTGTTTGGAATGAAACGTGGCAACAAATAGGGCGAGAGAACAAAAAGGTAACAGAGACCAACCAAAAATAAGTTCTGTTTGATGGTCGAGTTCCATAACCATTGAGTTTGCCCTATGGCACCAATTATTCCGAATAATGAGAATTGCTACACCAACAAGATACGCTCCCGTAAGAAGCTTGTAGAGTAGATCAGAATATGGGACGATCTGTAAATGTTGATCATGTGTGTTAGTATTGTTCAACTATATAGTCTAGTGTCTCGAAGTCCTCGAGTCATATCTCTCCCCCTCGTCGTCTTCTATTTCTGATACTTTTATTATTGTTTCTGAAAGTGGTATAAGGAAAGTTTTTTATACTGTAACTCCTGACTTGTTTATGCTTCATGCGCGTGATCGAAACATTAGTCAAGGAGACTGTTGAAATCCCGTGTGATTTCAATGATTAAAGCAATCAACACTATTGTAGATACCTTAAATCGGTCCCAGAGACCAGAAAAGTTTGGATGGAGAATTCCCCAGGCGTGGCAGATGGCTGGCCCATCCTGGTTTTCAAAATGGCTGCCATTTGTATATTTTCTAATCATAACCGAGTTTGATGTGCTAGGAGCTGTTTGGTGCCCAACTTCATGTTAAACACCTACCACTCCCTGGAAAGGATACAGCTATATGAGAAGGGAACATTAGACTGGCAGCCATTTTTGTTTTGCAAATGGCCGCCATTAACCATGTTTATTGTACCTTTTCAGCAGTCATTAGTGGTGAGTTTTAATACAAATTTAATTTTTTAATTTTCGGTTTTTTTGTTTTTTTTTAAGTCGGGGGGGGGGATGTCTAAAAGATGTTTAAGATTTTGGTACGAGTAAATGTGATTCTTTCAATCCATCTTGTTATATTGTATATCAAAATGTCAGCCATTATGACTTTTGTTACCTCTATCTTACCAATATTTTTGCCACCCCCATGCTATGATTTTTTGAAACCAGTGGGTACTATGGTGTCCTCTTCTTTCCATTGATATCAACATAAGTATGAACAAACCTAGTATGGCATCACAATGTAATAAACTATGCAAGTCTGCAAATTTGTTATATTCCACAAAAATATGCGAAAATCCAAATTTGCTCTAAAAAGGTAGGAGAGGGATTTTCATGCGGTTTTCAGCTTTAAAAGTTGTCAATTGTCATTATATGCACATGAAAATAAAGTTGTAGAGCTATACTAATAATAAATTTTACCATAAAAACACTCATTGACTTTGAAGGGTAATAACTCTAACTGACAAAAAATCGCTAAATTCCCAAAAAACGAGAAAACATTACTGGAAGCATTTTGCGAATTCTATTGGCGTTTTAAAAATGCAACGGAGAAAGTTTATACGGGGGGTTCCACCCCCATGCTAAGAACTATGGCTAAAACAAGATAACAAAACACTGTAACAATTTTTTACATAGAACACCCCATAATCACACCACTGTAGAACTGTATGCAGTCTATTTTGTATGATTACATTTTAAAGCTTCCTGTAGGGTGGTCCATGAGTGTTATGAGCGCTGGATGTGGAGTAACTCTATTTGGTCTGAATCGAAACACTGCACTTTGTAGTTGTTTAAAAACAACTGGTATGATTCCCCACAAATATATTTATCAGAACAAACTCACTATTATAATTCACTTGCACAAGTCCTGTATCAAACAGACCAGAACGTTCCACAAACGCAAATGAGCATATTTTAAACATCTTTTAAAATTTCACTTTGGAGTTGTTTAATTGGATATGAGCCCCACAAATATGGATTATCACGAGCAAGCTCACCATCAAACCACTTCGTGTTTATTCTAAATCACGGTTGTCATCCTCAGCTGCCAGGATGGGCACCCCGGACATTGGTTAGGTCCCAATTTCTTGATTCCTCAGACTCGATGGAAACAATCCAGTAGTTCTGTATAGTATTTCATCCATGTGTACATTTGCACTAATTGTTAGGCACTCAAGACTTGCAACATCACTTCACCAAAAATTATTGCATCGGAGCAGGATGCAAAATGTCACCTGGCTTATTTTGTCATCCACTAAATCCATCTGTAATAATTGGTCGTGTCGCAACACTGGTTTGATATGGCCATTGTACCTGATCTCGCCGTTGGGTATCGCATGGTAAGCTAGTAAGTGCTGCTCTGGTAGGAGGGCAGACATATACCATTGGTACCTGTTTCTCGCCTTGTTACTTGGCGCACCAAACAAAATCCTCCATTAAGAATAGAAGGTCTCGGCATGTTCCAAACAGAAACAATTGTACATCTGCTAACTGACACACAATGCTTTTGATGGCAGGTAAAGGATTGCTTCAATGATTTTTTCTGCCACTCTGAGCTGTGAAAGGGCATATATCTTTCTTATCATCTGGGGCCAAATTCTTTCAAGTCCTTCCTTCCAAACTCAGCTTTCCCTTGCCCAGTAAATTTCCCAGTGACAATCGCCCATAATATGCCAGGAAGGGGGAAAATGCAGCCTTCTGAGCATCCAGATCCTTGTAATAGGGGCAATGTGGTCTTCACCAATCAATAAAATCACGCTTTATTTATTCACGAACACAATCAACAGAGTTGTTTTTTCACTGAGCCGTGAGGCAAATATATACAGATATAGTCAGGTGCTCTTGGACCCTGGGGTTAAAACCAAGTTACATGTAAACTTGGCATGTTGTAATTGGGTAATGTACAAATGTACATATGTAAAATCAGTATTGGTAAAATTGTGGAAAAAGTTGAGCCTATAAGACCCTTTAAGGTTGGCAATATTTTAAGTTTTGAATTTGAAAATTATACTCCTCCTGCGACCAAAACAATCCGCGCTACAGAAATTTTGGGTAGCGCAGAATGGATATTAGAAAGGACGTCTGTGTTTGGGGAATAAATTCTTACAGATGTGGCATCAATTTATATATGTAGCATTTAGACTATGGAGAAGTGATCTTTGTGTGTGCTTTCTTGGACGCTGTTGAGACTAATTCAATTTTTCGATGTATGGATTTACAAGGCAAGAACATGCACAATCAAGAGGGTCGGTCGGTCGGGCCCACGACTAGACTGCAACTTTTACCAGCTATCATGCGAGCCCACTACCCTTTTGGTACAATGAGAGTGTAACAAATCCGGAGTTACCCCCGCCCAATTACTACGGGTAGGATTTGGTAAATAGCAAATTCAGCCATGATGTCTCTTTTCTCCCCTTCTCCAGATGCAGAATTCATTGGTGAAGACTGTGATTGTGCCAAGCTTTGATGTGCCAATAATTGGTGCAACTGTGGGAAAAATGACTATTCTTCCGAACTTTTGGATGCTATCATCAGAGTCTGATGATGCCAGAATCAGAAGAGTCCTAACTGGATGCCAGAATGCAGAAAGAGTGGATCTAACACCAATGCCCACAAAATTGTTAAAAATGACCGTAACATCGTTTTAACTGTACAAAATAACGTTGATTCTGAACGACAGTGATTAGAAAACTTTAACACTGTGGCCAAACCTATAATTCTCACAAAGTGGATGTGGACTCATATACCAATTAAACAACCCCGCGTGCACTTATGCTCGCTGTATTTTTTTATAAAAAAAGCAAACCGCCACAACAGTTATATACAGTGGTGTAATCATTTGTTCTTCCATGTACATAGGCCAGTGTATTTGTTATCTCTTTAATAAAAGTTTTAAATCGGATGTTTAGTAATGTTGTAATGAATTCAAATCGTCCACTCGGCCCATTCCACTACAATGTATGATTATGAACAGGATACTCTACTAATGGCGTTATCTTTTCTCGGGTCGTGACGTCACTGCGATTCAATGCCCAAAGGCATTATCGTTACGTTGATTGAAAGCACTATCGTTTAACGTTTGCAAGGAGATCTGTCGTCTGGACTCATACTCCACCTACAAAGGTGAAGACCTATCCATAGTATGCAAATCTCAGAGGTCCAATTAGTTTCACCCCACCCCCCCCCCCCCCCACCCCCCCCCCCACTCCCCCCCCCACCCCCCCCCCCCCCCTCACCCCACCCCCACCCCCCCCCACCCTTCCACCCCCCCCCCCCCCCCCCCCCCCCCCTCCTCCCCCCCACGCCTCCCCGCCCCCGGCCCCCCCACGACCCACCCCGCCCCCCCGCCCTCTCACCCACCCCCCCTTCGCTCACACCCCCTCAACCACCCCCTCCCCCTCCCCCCCCCCCCCCCCCCCCCCCCCGATTTCCCCCCATTTTTTCACCCCCCCCCCGGGCCTTTAATTTCCGTTGTTTGTGAAGCCCGGACTTTTACAATCGATGTACAAGGAGATATAATCCGGGCTCCCTATACGACAATGAATACTGCGTGAAGAATCAACTGAATCAATGCCCTATTATTTACCGTATAGGTGGACTATGATCCGGCGGACTATAAAACATCTACACCGACACTTAGATGTACGAATACAATACCTGTCTGACCCGGTTGATTCACTGACTTGTGGAAGCCAAATCACCATATCATTCAGGTCTACTAAGCATAAATGCCCATTTTTAATTCTTTATGACTTTTACAGTGTCAAACTGGCAGCCATTTTGAAATACAAGATTATACACGATGGAATTGAAGAATTACTATTTACTCTCAACAAATCCAAAAACAGCTTAATACACCTTGAGACTGTACTCATAATAAATTTGTATAAACTGAACTCACCACTGAAATTACTGCTGAAAATGTAACAATAAACACTGGAATTGGCATCCATTTTGCAAATCAAAATGGTCGCCAGTCTTAATGTTCTTCTAATCTAGCTTTATCCCTTCCCAGACTTGTGGGTGCTTAACATACGTGTTTTTGACAACCAAAACAAGCTTCCTAGCACTTTCACATCTCGAGTTTGATTTGAAAATATACCAAAATGGCGGCCATTTTTTGACATCAAATGGCGCCCTCTGCCCCCTGTATCACTGACTTGTGGAAGCCAAATGAATGCACCTAAGCATTCAGGTCTAGCATAAATGCCTTTTTTAAATAAGTACTACTTTTACGGGTCAAAATGGCAAGCCATTTGAAATACAATTATACAAGATTGATTGGAATAATTACTATTACCTCTCAACATCCAAAACCTCTTTATTACACCGTTGAGACTGTCCCAAAATTTGTATGAAACTCCCCCTGAAATTACTGCTGAAATGTACAAACACATGGAAATTGGCAGCCATTTTGAAATCAAAATGGTCGACCAGTCTTAATGTTCATTCTCTAATCTAGCTTTATTTATCCTCCAGACTTGTGGGTGCTTACATATACGTGTTTGTGACACCAAAACAAGCTTTCCTACACTTTCACAACTGAGTTATATTTTGCAAATATACCAAAATGGCGGCCATTTTGAAAATCAAGAATGGCCGCCATCTGCCATCCCTGGGAATTCTCCATCAAACTTTTTCTTGTTCTTTGGAATCTACTTAAGGTGTCTAAATAGGTGTGGGGTGTGCTTTAATCATTTGAAATCCCACGGGCTTCAATCAAACCACAGTCCCCCAAAAATAACTACAGATACTATCAACATCGTCGTTCGGAAGCATTTTTACTTCTGGACGTACCAGCTATGGTGGGGCGCCTATCTTTCCCCTTCGGGGGCGAAAATTCTTCAATTAATTATTTAAGGTAAACTTAATCCCATACGTTTTAAGCCATTAATGACATTTCGAACAGGTTTTAAACATCACGATTCACAGGCCTCCACCAAAAGATTTAAAAAATGGTTAAGGTTTCTTAATGGTTAAGGGGTGTGGTGGTGGAGGGTGTACCCCTCCGCGCGAAGCGCGGGAACCCTTGCAATGTTTAAGAAGTTCCATAGACGCTTTTTCTCGGGAAAAATCGATGGACAATTTGAAATTAGCAAAGGAATCACTTTATATAATGACTATAGGTATATAAGATCAACTTCTTAAAAAGTAAAATTGAGTTAATGAGTAAAGGTTTATTTGAACGAACCATTAGTCAAGTGACCTTGTAGAGTTCATATATGAAAGGAGGCAGGGGTTGGATGTGGGAGGGGTGGCTCCCTTTCGCGCGAAGCGCGGAACTTGCAATGTTCATTTCCAAAGTACGTTTTCTCGATGAAACTTTGATGGAGACAATTTGAAATTAGCAAAGGTTGCACTGTATAATGAGTATTGAAATATAGTCATTTAAGAGCAACGGTCTTAAAAAGTAAAATTGAGCTATTGGTTAAGGTTTTATTTGAAACGAAACCATAAGTCAATTGATTTCTTGGAGAGTTTATATAATGAAGCGGCAGGGGTTGTAAGTGGGAGGCGTCCCCGCACGCGCGAAGTGCGGAACCTTTGCAATGTTCACATTTTCTAGTGGAGATTTGATGGAACAAATTTGAAATTAGCAAATGGTTCACATATGTTATATAAGATCCAAGGCCTTAAAAATTAAAAAAAATTTAATGGGTAAGGTTCTTATTTAACAAACCATAAGTCAATCGAGCAGGGAGAGTTCATCTTGTTATATGACGGCGCGTGGACGACAAAGGTCAGAAATACCTTTCAAACACAAATAAATGGGGAATTGCCACTTCGTCTAATATCATTTCGTCTAATATCCTGATAGTCTAATCCCATTTTGTCTAAAATCACATACTCTAATACCCACATACTCTAATTTCATTTTGTCTACTAACCATTTAGACTAAATACCATTTCGTCTAATCACCACATCGGCTAATACCATTTCGTATAATTCCCAGTTTGTATAATCACTACGTTGTCTACAACCATTTCGTCTAATGTCATTTCGTCTACTACCCATTTGGTCTAATCATCAGATTGTCTAAAACCATTTCGTCTAATGCCATTTCGTCTACCGCCCATTTGGTCTAATCACCAGATTGTCTAAAACCATTTCGTCTAATGTCATTTCGTCTACTGACCACTTGGTCTAATCATCAGATTGTCTAAAACCATTTCGTCTAATGCCATTTCGTCTACTGACCACTTGCTCTAATCACCAGATTGTCTAAACCCATTTCGACTAATGCCATTTCGTCTAATGCCCATTTCGTCTACTCGTTTTGTCTAATGCATGTATAAACAGAGAGCACCATATTACAATATAAATAACAAACACGAAATGATATGTTGCACATTATTATTTCAGAATTTCAGACCTTTTATACGTTACCTACCTTTTCTGAAACATTGCCCATTCACCAACATGAGTAAAATAAATTTTACAGTGAACAAAAACAAGTTTGTCTCAGAAGACCGCGTGTACAATTGTGTTTTTGGCGCATTATTATTAATATTAATATTATTATTTTAGATTTTTACTCAATTGGAAAATCTTTAAAAAGAAAACACTCAAAAAAGTAGGAAAGTTTTAGCGGCCGAAAAAAATTAAAATGGGTCAAAATGCAATAAAAACATTTTCGCATTTCGCGTTTGACTATATCTTTAACCCCTGCATTAAAGTCTAGAAAGTTAATTTCAAAATGTTAACCACTATTGTGTGAACTTAAAGTAGGGTATATCGTGTTTATAACCTTTTAGTTTGCCAGCTCATGTTCATCTTCCACCCAAAACATCACAGTGTATTAATTGACAAATTGTAGCTCTGAGAAATGGGGGGGGGGGGCAATCACATATGAAATGGTTATAGGTGTAAGGCTGTCACTTCAAAACCCAGGGGCATTCGGTGACAGATGACTAAAAAAATAGGGGTCTTTGGGTGGGAGCCGCCAAAATGCCCCAAAATAAGGGGGTTTTCGGGTGACAAATTTGCAAAATCTTTAGCATATTTTGCAAAAAATTTCACCCGAAATTCGGGTCTTTGAGTGAAAATATTCCCCAAAATAGCGGTCTTTGGGTGACAGTTTGGTAAAATTTTTAAAAATATGTGGTCTTTGGGTGACATTTGCAAAATATATAGGGTCTTTGGGTGACAGAAATGCTCAAAATGGGGGGTCTTAACAGCCTTACATGCGCGTCACCTCCAAGATGGGAGTGCCCCCCGGGTGAGACATATGAACTAAATTCCTTATGCTTGGAACATGATATCACATATCTCTGGGACACATTTTGTCCAGTTGCTACGACATTCTATTGTAAATAATCTTTATTCGTCCTCGTCGGGCAAAAAATAAGAAATAACCTTTACAGTAGATTCTTCAGCTCCAACGAGCTGAAATACGAAAATATTGCTTTATATTACTAATTATAAAAAATAAGAATTTTTCGTCAAGATTTCGCGTTTACGCGTATAACCAATAACGACGCCTAAATTTTGGATTTCATGAGTTCGGAAGGTTCTAACCCTTTATATTTCCTTTATATTTACAAACGGAATACCGGAAGTGGGTTCTTTTATAAAATAACAAATTCGGGGGGGGGGGGTTGTATTCAAACAAGAAAACGCGTAAAAAGGATCCTTTTTTCCCAACAGGCGATGTACGCGTGTACATTGATTAGGGTGTCAAAAACAGCAAAATATGGAAAAAAGTATGTTTTTTCTTAATTCTAAAATTGTGATGCACGTACTTAGGTTATTCAAATTAAGCTCCTTCCAGAGTATTTACACCCTTAATACATTTCCAACACATGGCATTTTCCACAGTTTTACCCTATTTTCCAAAACACGTGCGCAAAATTGGACTTTCGCCTATTTACTCTAGAAAATACCCATTTTGCCGATTCGTGGACTTTATGACGTCATTGTGACGCCATAATGTTGGTAGGTCGGTACTTATTTTGG
This sequence comes from Ophioderma brevispina, assembly GCA_023653785.1. Lineage (NCBI taxonomy): Eukaryota > Metazoa > Echinodermata > Ophiuroidea > Amphilepidida > Ophiodermatidae > Ophioderma > Ophioderma brevispina. Next base: position 15,405 of record JAMKCH010007137.1, read on the forward strand.
TATCAATGGAAAGAAAAACACCATAAATATCCACTGGTATCAAAATCATAAGCATCGAAATCCCAAAGGGAGGTGGTATAACCACACGACCGGTCACCCCACCATCTTGGTAAACCATGTTAAAAAAAAGGCTGGATTAACATGATTAAAGTCTGACTCAGAGATTTCAAAATATTATTTTTTTGTGTAATAATGAAAAATAGTCAACAAGAACTAAAGATAGTAACCTAAAATACACAATTCCGAAATTTGAGATGAATCGGATTTTTCGTTTTGATGCAGTAAACATTTATGTGTAGCATTACGTCCCATAGGATACTGTGTATAACAAAAATTCCGGATCCGGAATTTTATAACAAAGTTGTGATTTTCTATATGAAGGAATTCGATTTAAGCTTAGCAATTTCACACAGTGATTAGTATATGGACAAGCATTATGTACATGCAAAAAACACAATTTTTTTGGAAATTGAGGGCGCCCTCCTCAGGAAATCTCTGAGTCAGCCTTTAAGGTTCAACGAACCAAAACGAGTTATTTAACTGCTGTATAGCACATTTTATGGTTCTGTTAGAAACCTTTTTGGGGTTCTCAGATTCTTATGAACCATTTTTGAGGATTTCATTCTTGAGGGTTCCATATAGGGCCGCCAGGGGGAAAATGCTAAGTCAAATTTATTTCTTATAGTGTAGCAACAGCATACAATTAAAACTATTTTGAACTGATCAAATTAAAAATCTGTGGCACTTTTTTGTATTGAAGTTTATTTTGTTATGCGAGCCAGTTTAATAGTTATTTAAGGTTTGGAAGAACTCACTTCCTACTTCCATTGTAGCTGAAACATGCCAATTTTGAGTTGTTTTTATTTTATTTTTCATTTATTTCTTTATTTTTTCCTTGAATCTAATCAGACTGTCACTGACTAGTAATAATGAGTGAAATCTTGTTAGAATTCTTAACATTCCTCGGACTTGAACACAAATTCCTAAGAACCAGTAGTTTACCTACAACAATAGTTCCTACGGACTAATAGTCCGTCCTCGTCGGACTTGGACATAACTCCTAAGGATCGATATTCTACCTTGAACCTGGACAATAGTTCCTCAAGACTTATAGTTCACCTATGAATTGGATACTAATTCCTAAGTACTTGCAGTCCATGTTGGACATGGACACTTATCCCTAAGGAACGATATTCCACCTCTGCTCTGTCAGGGCATCAATTTCTATAAGGACTAATAGTCCACCCATCTTCGGATTTAGAAACAAAATCCTTTGGAGATGGACACTGCTTTGGACATGTGCTCAGGCCAGGGTATGTTTTGTACTCTCCATACAGGATACCATCTACACACGCTTTAAAAAAAACTCCAGCTTGGCTGAATTGGAGATACCAGATTGCCATAAGTGGCGTAGTTTATTGCATTCATTTCAAGCTTGTCCTTTGCGTGACAGGAAGTCTTGCTGTGGGCAACATAGGACCCTATGGTACCCGAAGTCCCTGACCACTTTGAGTTGGGTACCGTCTGTAGTGCAGATAGATTGATGATTATCTTCCTCATTGACGGTCACATATTCCTTCTTTTTGGCGTTTAGACTAAATGGTTATTAGATCAACTGATCATTAGACGAAATGGGTTTAGGCAAAATGGGTTTAGACTAAATGGTATTATTAGACCAACTGGTCATTAGACGAAATGGGTTTAGACAAAATGGGTTTAGACTAAATGGTAATTAGACCAACTGATTCATTAGACGAAATGGGTGTTAGACAATGGGTTTAGACTAAAATGTACTTAGACAACTGATCATTAGACGAAATGGGTTAAGGACAAAAGGGGTTTAGACTAAATGGTTATTATACCAACTGGGTTTAGACCAAATGGGTGTAGACCAAATGATATTAGCCGAAGTGGAAATTAGACCTATGGATATTAGCCGAAACGGTTTTAGACAAAATGGCAATTAGCCCATCTGGTTATTAGATCATGTGACAATAGATTAAGTGGTTATTAGACAAAGTGGAATTAGACCATCTGATTTAGACGAAACGGTTTTGGACCAAGTGGTTATTAGAGACGAAAAGGAATTAGACGAAGTGATATAGATAGACCGCAAGACCAACGTAAAGTAGGAACTTACGTTGGTCTTGCATTAAACATTGCCCCTTTTCAGGCAAGACCCAATGTAAGTGGCACTTACGTTGGTCTTGCATTAACAAGAAAATACTGATTTCAATTACGTTCTCTTCTTTTGAAAATAACTTTAATAGTATGTTTATCAAGGAGAAATTATTTATTTATATCAGAAACACATTGTCCTATTGTAGTACCTGCTATAATTATGGAACACCACATAGAAGCCAATAGAACACAAAAATGTTCTTCCTGTAAAATTAGTCAAAAATGCAACGTTGGCGTGAAAATGCACTTAGTTGTCTTGCAAATCACTTACGTTGGTCTTGCAGTGCACTTACGTTGTCTTGCATACGCTTCCAAGTTCCTATATCACGCCATAAAAGACGCCGACAAGTAAAAAAAGGCGATGAACCCGATTTTAATTATATGAATATATCTGATCAAATGACCCTACACCAAGTGAGGAATTTTCCCAATCCGTTTTGATTGAGGGCTAATGTGTGATTGTGTAAGCCCCAAAGATTACTCTGTAAAATTAATAATGGTCGGACAAAATAGGGGACAAATTCACTTATAGCAAACAAACTAAATTTCTTTTAGCCCTTAGATTTCACAGGGTAAATGAGAATAATATTCGCTTTTTCAGACACTAACCAGTTATATATTTCTTTTCTAAATAAAAAAAAATGAAATATGCAGATGTAGGTTTTATGAAAGATTTGGATTAATAGCAACATTGTTCTATGTGAAAGCCACATCATCCCTCTAAGGTTGTCAAGTTTGCCATTTTAACAAAATGTACCAACTCAAGTTCTGCTATTGATAAATCTGGATTATGATGTAATCATTATTACCGCTATCAAATTAAAACTGGTCAATATGTTGTATTAAAGCAATATATTACAAAAGTTGGTATAAATGCAATCAGATTAATTCTATGTACACTCCAACCCCTATATATAAAACTTCATAATTCTCCCTGTATTTGTTCAACGAACCTTTACCGCTTGCTAAAGACATTTCTTTTTATTCTTATTTACGGAATTTTATGTTCCGAATGACGAACACGTTTTGTAACACGTTTTTAAACGCGTATCAGTGGCATTCAAAGCACTTATCGTGCAAATTACCTTCGCACATACTTTTAACTTAGAAAGTAAATACTCAGTGGATTTTGAGGAGATAATTCGAAAATTGAGAACATAGAAAATGCAAAAAGGATCAAAGCGACAAAAAAGAGCAGTTGCTTTTTTCTAAACATTGTTTCTCTAAATTATGTCATTAAGCTGATTACTCCCCATTACCCACTCAACAAATGTTTCCACTCATGTTGTCAAATCAGATGCTTAATTCGACAATGTGTTTTGGTTAATTACTAGCAAATACGCTGTGTTTTCAAAATGGGCAGTGTATCCCCTTCCTTATTGCTATCTTACTATTAGTGTTCATTGTCAGTTTGCGCGCAGCATTTAATACGTCTATTCAAATCTAATTACGTGCTTCCGATTGCACCATGACTTGCACCAATTGTCACACTTTCATTTATAAATGGGCATTTCATTTCAAATATTACAATTGCCTTGTCTTTAATGGTTAAAGGAATTTGTCTGAAGACTAGCATAGGTTTGCTTATTTTCTTGAATCGATAATGAATGCTTGAATTTTTTAAAACTAGAAAAGCATTTCACGGAAGTCTAAATTGAAGAGCATCTGAGTAATAATTGAATAGTTGTGGCCATTATTGTATTTATTTTACATCAGTCTGATTAATGTTTGATTTGTTGCATTTGTTTTAGCGAATTTCTCCTGATGCAATCTGGGGTATCCAATAAGCAAGGCGGTTCTAACACCAAGTGAACGGGTTGTCTGGGACTCAACACTTGTATCTCTATGACAATGAAATATAATTATTTTACTTGTATGTCTTGTAATTCACGTGCAACTTTATAACCTTATTTATTTATTTTTCAAATCAAGCTGTAGATAGAAGAATGTATCTATTACCTTTAAGTTAACACGTAAATATTGGACGTAATTTGACCGCTAAAAACCATACAGTATTTTTATACAGTAGTCTAAAAATCGTCAAGGCATATCGGCACTTCAAAGGCTATTTCATACAATTCTACCTGGAATTTGAAGCAGATTAATTTACAATGTGGCAGAAAATCCGAGGCACCTTAAAGGTGCAACGAGAGATTTTGATGCACTAAAATATTGTGTCATAATAGTAATTTCATATAGATTACACACTCAATAGATTTCTTACCCTTGTATTTGGCTACAGAAATGTCTTCAAAGAGAGGAAAAGGGTGATTTTGATTTGCTTATATTTCAATATAAAACATAGGCTGAATTTCGTATTTGCTCCTATACGAAATTAGAAATTTCACAATTTTTGTACCAAAGAAACATTTCTCAGCTTAATCCTTTCAGATGGGGATATTTTTGATGGAAAGCTTTACATCAGGGCAAAACTCAGTGCTTTCGATTTTTTAGGTACACCTGATATGTGAAATCTCTCGTTGCACCTTTAAATGACCTGGTGATGTCTTTAATGCCCAGCATTACTTGCCCATGGGCCAAGGCAAGTGTGCTTCTTTTAATGTGTTGCAAATTGAAGCCTCTATTCCTTTGACAATTTACCTCGCGCTGCAAGTGCAAGGGAAATAACCACATAAGGGACAAAATAGCTTATTTTCGAAAGACACCATTGTGTTGACAAAAGCATGACGTTGCAGAACGCAGTAGGGCTTCACGCACGTAACTGAAGCCAAACATGATTTTATCCTCAACGACCTCCCCCCAGATTACCGATTACCATAACATCTTGTCACATGACGTCATCAACAACAGGTCGTCATGTGACCATCAACATCACTAGCAGTTTGATAAAGACTTCGCGTCACAAGTCGAAAGCAAGTCGAAAGCTCACGCAAAACAAAAAGAAAAGTACGACGGAGTAGTAACCATGCCCAAACGTTTAAAGTGTGTATTGTGTGGGGAGTGTTTTCTGTACATGTAGAGCGCCATATAAAAGCAATTTATTATTATTATCAATATAGGTATCATTATATAGTCGGCAAGTCGAAGGTAGCAAGTGGTGTTTCTTGTTTCAGTCAAAATTTGACGTGACAAGGACCATGGCATTATTGCAGTCTGAATAAACAAGTCTCATGCTTGCATCTCCTCTCCCCCCCTCGTCTTTATTACATTTGTTTTATCTCATTCTGTGTTTTGTAACTGTTTGGGGTTTTTTCTTTTCTTTGTCTTTAGACCTTCTTTCGTCAATTTATGAAAACAATTAGAAAGTGTATTTGTAAATTCATCTGAATGTTATTAATTTTAAAGGTTAAAACATCACCATATCTTATCGTCATTCATTCATGGAATTTCAAAATAGGCGTCCGATTTGTCCTGATTTTATGAAGTCAATTATTTGTTTGCTAAAATATGAAGGAATTAATGTAATACAACTATAAAACTATCACCGAGCTTATCGGCCATTCATTCCTGGGATTTAAAAAATTAGGGCAGTCGTCCCTTTTTCAGATATTATGAAGTTCCATTTTTTGTATTGCTAAAACTGAAATTTAATCAGTGCAGATACTTGAAGTCGTACTGGTTTCGAATTAATTAGGTTTTTATAATGATAGTATTTTCTTATATCATCTATCATTGTTAATTAATATTGTATATAATCCTGCATGTAACTTTTAAAATGTTTTCTATACAACCTACCTCTAGCGTTCCTGATCAGTAAACAATACACATCATCCGAGAATAAGCGATTCTGTATCTGCTTGAATTGCGTCAAAATTTCAATCAGATATAACTAACTCGCACCGGGCACTTTTATTCCCAGAAAATTGAGGTTTGACCTGGAACGAATTGCTATCAAAGGTTTTTTTTTTTAAGTGTTTGTTTTATACATTATTGATTGTTGTTAATTCAATTGATATACTAAAAGTCCGACGAAATTCGAGTTGCAGAAATATGCCTAATTTGCTTAAATTCAAAATGGCCACCATTTTGGAGAGATTTTTGTTTAATATGCTCGAATTCTGACTCTCGTAGCAGAATAATTTCGGTACCTATACCCACCATGTGTTTCAGGGCTGTGACACAATTATACAGTACTAATAGCATAGGAGGTTGTTCAGGCTTAATTTGCAAAAGTCTCAAAACTGGCCGCCATTTTGATATATTTTTGTCACATCTCGAATCTGAGTCACAAAGGAAGTCTACTATTGTGTCTATACACTATTGTGAGAATCAATTATGCAATGTGAATTGCAGAATGTGAATGAATGAGACACCTTCTTCTTTAATTCAGCAAACAAATTTCCCAAAATGACCAGGCAAGCAAAGCCAACGGTAAAAACTGTGACAATAATGAACGTCATAAGATTCGTGCAATTTTACTGCCAATATTAGGCACCCAATATTAGTAAGATAAACAAAACAAGTGAACAATATTTTCCCATTTCATACACCAGTCTACCATGAGAATCATCTCCTGCTTCAGGATCAAGTTTCTGCCGTGCTGAATTGACACATGATATACCATTAATTTTAACGGTGATGACCTATTTAGGTATATAAAGTTTTCATCTTGGATAGGATGGCGTTCACCACCCCAACCCCCGTCCGTACATTTCGCTCCAATATTCAATTCAACCCTTTTGATGTGAAGATGAAATTGATTTTGTAATCCCATAGAGTTTGTTGTAAACATAATTTTGCTCATAACAATCCAAACCAAGTAAATCCTTTAGCCCAAGATTTCACAGCGTAAATGAAAAAAATAGTAGCTTTCTACATATCCAACGTTTGACATTTCCCGGTAAAATCTGGGGTTCTGGGGAGGAGGCTCATTAGCATGGGACCATGGGCCCATTAATTTCTAATTCCATATAGAAACTTAGCAATAATTAAACGTATTTGTTTAAACCTTCGACTATCAGTTATTTTGGTAACATGTCTAACCATCGGGGGGGGGGTGATGTAACTTTCATACAATTATTTTCCATATACACCCCCTTTGAACTTGTTTTTTGTGCACAATGGATATCCATTGATACAAAATATGTACCAAAATTCCCAGCATCTTGCTCTATGATTCATAATCAGGGCGCCTTGGCAAATTTGGTGAAATACGTGTTTGTGTAGCAAGGTGTCGGAAATTGAATTTTTGGGCTCAAATAAGAACGAAAAACCTAAATGAACATAACTAATAAAATGAAGTTTTATACAACTGAACCTTTGTTTTAGAGCAAATATATGGTTTACATAGTAAGTCAAGGAGGCTTCACCATCCCTTTTCGTTGGCGCTTATCCTTCCCCGGGTAAGGTGGTGTCCGGTTTTTTTTTAAAATAAAATGTGCTCAAAGGATATTAAAATACCTAAAACATTTGCGACACAATCTCACACGTTTTTTTGCATCAGGAGAAAAGTTCGAGGAAGTGCAACATACCCCAATACTTCAAAAAATACCTTTTTAAAATAAAATTCTTAACTATGTTATTATTTCAATTTAAAAAAGTACAAAAATAGTTTTGCGACTATGCTTAAAATCTGTGGGATATGTTTGAGTTCCTTAAGTGTGCATATTTAAGCAAAAACATAACGTTTTAAAAAGGTTCTTAGCATGTACTTTACTTTTTCCATTTTTTCACCCATACCGATGTCTTTTTTAACAATGTTGGGGTGTCTATAACGGTGAAAGAGTTATAGTTTTGGATTTACATAAGGGAAACATGTAAGATACTGTCAACTCAGAAGCAATCGTTAAGGGTATTTTAAAACCAAATTCATGGTACCTGTTGAGATAGGCACATTCTGCATCCTCTTCAACAATATATCCACTAACAAATCACGTCTGTGTTATTATTTTGGCTGATCGATGTTTCCCACAGCAATGAAAAAAAAAAACACTTTTGAAATGTTCAACAATTGGACCAAAAATTTTTCACTTTAATCATTTTTGGAAAGTTGACAATTTAATTTGGGTAAGTAGCAAATTATTCACTAATTGTGGCATTTGTGCTAAATAGAAGTTGCCCTTTTCCGTCAAAAATGTCTTTTCTGAATTCATCTTATCAGTATAAGTTGTTGATATTGACCAAAGTGAAAATTAATCTCTTGAAACCCTTTTTGTCTATGTGCATTACCTCTAATAAAATCCTAGTCTACCTCTCCTGGTTCTACCCTTCCTACCTCATGCTTTCATCCAAACTTTCAAAAAAAAGAGAAGCATCGAACCCTCGAAGGTATTAATGGATGGAATGGCCTGTTAAAGTAAATTATGTCATGATTCTGAATATTTGGCAAATTTTGGTATGGATGGAAAACTTAATTAACGTAGATTACATATAACGTAGATTACATATAACGTAGATTACATATAGTCCACATTTGTTGAGTATTTTGCCCTTTTAATTTTCCGCCCAATAGCTGACATACTCGAAAACGATTCCGATAAATCCACATCGCAGGCAATGGTGACTTAAAGTTATTTCCATCCATAATTTACGTCGTTGTGACATATATCTCACTGTTGCCACTTTCCTATACTGCGATCAGATTGTTTTTTTATAATAATATTAAAAACACAACGAAATGAAACAATATGTCATTCTGTAACGTATTTTCAATTTTAGTATTGCTTTCATTAATCCATCAATATTCCAGTGTCACAGCAATAACATTTGGTCAACTACTGTGTTTTGGTCATCACTTACGTCACGAGTAGAGCAAAAGTGGGCGCTTTTTGATAAATGAAGCCGTGGCGAAAATCCCGCCCCGTTTTCTTCGTATGTCAAAAAAGCAAAATTAAAATGCCTCTATTTTGTTAATTTTACACAGCAATTGTATTATTTTTTCGGGATTTGTGATTATGTACCATAGATTTTATGAATGTAAGCCAACTGAACTTGACAAAACTTGACATATTTCCCTTTAAATCACCAAATCAACCTATAAAGTTTAATGGTATCAGTTTGTTCAAAGCAGATCAACGGCACAAATTTTGCATGGACTACACTGCATACTAAACGTGCTTACTAGTATGAAAAATCTTTGCCTGGATCTTATAGACAGTAAAGAAAACTTTCATATTCCGAGCTGTTTCAAAACATAATTTCAGTAAGTGTCCTTTACTTTTGGGCAATGAAGCCATTGACTACCAAGAAAAGCCTGTAAAATGAAAACAAACAGGATTTTTTTTTTCTGAAGGTTCATTTTTATGTTAGATTCTTATATGTTCTCTTTGTATTTTGAAAATGGTCAAGAAGTGTTGAATCCACAAAATCTTACATAGAATTTTTCATCAGGTGGAGTCCGTGTCTTACATAAATCAACTTAATAATCTGTTCCTTTGATAACCTAAGCATGGACACAGAAACAAATTTTCAACATAACTAATTTCAAGAAAGTCAAAATGGCGCCTATTGATTTATTCAAATAAGGCCTAAACCACTCTGCTTCACTTGTTATTGTGTTCTTATGAGTTCGTAGACCCCAAAACAGGGTAGAGACACAACATTACATCCTACGACCCTCGGATCAGAGTTATGGCAAAGTCCTTTGCAAATGGCGCCATTTTGAAGTTAATGCATTAAAGACCTATTTTCTGCAACCCGGATTTCTCGGACTTTTAGTCTGTCATTGTGGATACTTTCAAAGAAATGCATTGGGAATACAACCTTTGATACATTATCTAGGTTACAACAAAAATTTCATTATCTTTCCCCTGGCCTATTTCGTCTATCCATTAGTTCGCTGGCTTTTCTGACGATCACTCTCTGCGCTGTAAGCCTTCTTCCTAGAACGTAGCGAATATGTTGACGAAAACAACCTGTATGAAGTGCACCATCAATGATTGCAGTATTAAGAATAAGATACCTTTACGGAGTTCTCATGTTTTTGCTTTGAATTTTGACACATCATCTCTCTTTAATTTCAATGACAAGTTATTAAAATAATGAAATGTTGATAATATAGAATTTCAGGGGTATTTTACGCAATTTAAAGTAAAACATTGCAAAATTAAAGTAAAACCAAAACAGCTGGGAAACTAAAAAGTTTGTATTTCCCAACATTATAAAAGCGAGTTTTAAAAGCGAGAATGGGGTGTTAAATTGGTTAACTTTAAAAACAACGTGGTTAAGTAACAGCTAATGGAATAGATTCAACACCAAATGTGTCAAATATTTTTTGCCTTCCTAGGGTTTATGTTAGGCAACACCTTCAAGTGTTATCCTAACACCCAATTTTTAGTAAAGTATGCCTTTTCATATTTGCTACTTCTCCCCGTAGAGATTATGCTTGTTAATAATTATTCACTGTAAGTTTCTTTTTATATGGATTTGCAATTCATCTCAAACTTTAGAATTGAACAGTTCAGGTGACTATCTTTAATTTTAGTTGACTATTTGAAATCAATACAACAAAAAAAATCTACAGGGTGAGTCAAAAAAAAATTGACCCTGATTGCGTCCGCCATTTTGAATTTTTAAATAATATACATCCAACATATCCGGTATCATCGGAAAGCCTATCTTTAATTTGCTGCAAAGATAATTCCAATCCGATAAGTATAGGCCGAACTACAGTCTTTTGAATCAAGCAGTCAGCTTTTACCCCATCCACGGATTCCCATTTGAATGCACGGAGGCCAACTAAGCAAATGCGAATCCGTGGACAGAGCGGAAAAGAGACTACTTGATTCAAACGACTGTAGCTCAGTCTATACCAAACCGATATGAATGATCTTTGCAGCAAATTAAAGATAATGAACTAGGCTTTCAGGTGATACCACATGTGTTAGATATATCGTCCCCTTAGAGCCAGAACTGTCTATGTCCATTTTGGAATTTTTTGACCTTCCATTGGATCAACAAGTGTGAGGCCAATAGATCAACTTTGAAAAAGCATATGTAGCCTAAACCGGGAAGATTACTACATATTCCAGATGTTCAAGTACTTTTTATACTTGATTTTCTTATTTTTGTTAGCAATAATCAAACTTTAAACTTGTCTATCTCAAAATTCCATTTTTGGACATAGACAGTTCTGGTTCTAAGGGGACGATATGTTACTTAAAAATTCAAAATGGCGGACACAATCAGGGTCAAGTTTTTTTTTACTCACCCTGTATTTGAAATCTCTGAGTTTGCTTTTAACTCGGTCAGCCGTTTGGATAGAAGAAACCAATATGTGTATTCAATTGGCCCATATAGGCTATCGTACATGATACAATGTTGGCCTTTTAATTAAATATTCGTGCTCCAGACCTGGGGATTACTTATTTCCTTCACTAAAATTAAAACAATATTATTTTAACAATTAACAGCTGTGTCCCTTCATGAAAGGAGTGCACATTATTTTGAAAAATAAATAAAATGTCACCAATTTATTTCTAGAATATCATTGACCAAGGGATATACATAACATCAACATGCTCAAGTGAACAATGGGGCGAATGATACTCAATAATCGGCCCGAAACACACTTTACATTCTTTTACATCTGGGCCATTGTTATTGTGCATGCAGTTGAACAGATTTCGAATATTATGTCTTTGCTGCATTGGCGTGAGTTCTTTCCTCGTTCGCGATAAAAGAAAAATAGAGAGATTCTACTGTGTGTTCCATTAACTTTGACCATATAATTAATAATTTTTTTCGAAAAGAAAATGTAAAGGGACAAAGGGACAAAAATTCATGAAAGAAAAGCCCATGGCAAGGGCTGACCTAATTTGTGCATAACCTAAATCCACAAGTTATTGTCTTTAAAACCCCATTTCTATTCAATTTACCAAGAAAGCCAATGGTATTCAGCGACCTACAGTTTTAAATATCATGAGCGAGGTAAGTATGTTGCCCTTTATATTATGAACAGATACTAGAGCTCAATACGGGGAGATAATAACACATGAGATAGCTTGAAATCTTTTCAGCAGTGTGGGCAGTAACAATGGACCTGATACCCCGATGAGAAAACGATCCGAATATCGTTGAATATCATTAGCTCTATTATTTGCTTCAGTTTACGTGTACATATTGGTCACTGACTTTCTGGAAGTAAATTAAGTTGACGTTTTATTCCTTTTTCCAAATAATGTGCACTCTTTTCATTATCTTTCATTGATACCAAAATAAGTACCAACATACCACGTATTCTTTGTTTTACTTGCACCAAAATGTTCAACAGGCCATAGCTCCACAGTGTGTCATAGTTTTCAATATACCACGAGTTACGTCATTGTCCAAGTTGTCCAAGCGTGGTGTCATAGCGTATTTAAATCCTTAAATTACAATTTTTAGATTATTTTTAAGTGTTAAAGATTTTGGTAATATTGTTGTAAATGTCTTTGTGAATTTCCATGCAAATAGTCATGTTCTTATTGAGTTATGATGTAAGTGATAGCAGTAGATGATTCTTTCTGTCGGTTTTCTTAAAAAACCTCAATGATGTAAAATACTGCAGTTAAAGGGGGGATGACCCGATTTAAGTCTATAAATTTTCCATCTTGATAGAATGGCCTTCACCCCAAAACCCCATCTGTAAAGTTTCGCACCGATATTTCAACCCGTTTTGAGTTGAGCGCTAAAAACGTGATTTTTTTATACTTTGTAAAAGTAATATTGGTCGACCAAAATGGGGCATATTTTCTCTCATAACATCCAAACCAAACATTCTTTAGCCATAAGATTTCACAGGGTAAATGAGAGAAATAATAACTTTCTCCGATACCAAAATTTTGACCACTTCCAGTAAAATCTGGGATCCCTGGAAACGAGGCTATAAGCGATCGGACACGGACCTTTAACTGATATTCAGTGACCATACCCTAAATCCACCCATTTTTCTTTCTTTCTCTACGATTAAAAAAATTGAACTTCTCATAAGTTTTGTGAATTTTGGTACCGCTATCTAAAGAAATAAGAAAGTGATAGCAAAAACATTGAAATAGATGATTCTTGCAGCATTTTGCTCAAACAATCTTGTAAATAATCATTGTTGGAAATGATTTTTGGGAAAACTCTCCCTCACACAATGTTGATTGAGGTATCGTCATCAGCTGTAGTCTTGTCAATCTCTCGAACATTGGTTGATAGAGGTTGAGGAATGATAGCTTGGAATGGGAAGGTTGGGCTTTCAATTCAGGGATAATAGGGGCATAGGTTCTTAACTCTGCCCGGGTAAGCATACCTTGTACGACGTCACTCACAATAACGTCATAATTCCTGCGAGGTAGCAGAACTGTCACTTTCCTTAAACACACCCTGTGAAAAAAGGGGAAATCCAATATTGCACAAACAGTTAAGAATATCGACAGATTTTCAGTTTTTAAGACAAAAGACCGAAACCAATCAATTTATCAGTCTATTAATCGTACTAATACTACTCGCCAACTATAACAGGTAAGTTACAGGTGTGGTAAATCGGAGAGCGGAGCTGGAGAGTAACTTCCGAGTATACAAACTCCCTTGTAAGGAAAGGAATTAAAGATAGTTGAGCAATTTAAAATATTGACCCTGTGTAAACTTAAATTGGCCCCTCCTGGATCTTAGGATAACAGAAAAAATATTTTACAATTAGTGTGGCCCAGTAAAATACATTTTGGTTATTGCCAAAAATAACTTCTCACAATAAGTGCTCACGAAGGCCCACTAAGACCAAAAGCTTACTATCCATCCATCGACGATGACGGCGTACCCTAACACCAGTGAAGGTGTTACCTTTATTTTTTATTCGCTAAACTGAGGGAAACGTGTGGCTAACTACCTAGAAGTTTTTGGCGATAGCGTTTAGCTTTTTAGGAGGGAAGATCCATAGGGCTGATAACCAACCCTCTTATAAGAAAAGTACTTACTTTGACAACATATGTCTAGAACTGGATAGAACTGGATTTCTTATATAGACGGTTCTGCATTATCCTTTAAGGTAGAATTGATATTTACCACAGACGGATTTATCCATACACATAGATCTTTACGAATATGTGAAAAATAATCTATTGGCATTATACAACGATTGAAAAGGCCCAAAATAAAATTTGTTTACAATAATTTGCTTAGAAGTATTTCAAAGCTTTTGAAGGCCGTGAGATATAGCTTACCATGCAAAAATAATATTAACCGATCTTACCTAGTATCTTTATTGTTATTGGTGGAAAATAGTTTATTAAAACTGTGTATTAGTGTATGGAAGTCCATAACAGGATTGATGTGAGTGGATATAGTTTACTTAAAGCAAGTTCATTGGATTTGTACTGAGTGGTTTCACAGATGTGCCTAAAAAACGGAAGGCCTGATTTTTACACTGATGTAATGCTGATCTTCTAAGATATCCCCACCTGAAATAGTTTAGCTTAATTTTGTTTTTCTTTGGAACAAATATTTGGACATTTCTAATTTAATATTTACTCCAATACTGTGTTTTATATTGAAACAAAAGTAATTTAAAATTCCCTTTTGATAGTCGCTTGAATTATTGACCAGTTGAGAACGAAATTTTCATATAAAATTACATTAAAGTTAAGGTGAGTGATATAGACTACAAAGTCGGCTTTTCCGACATAAGCCCCATATTCGACACAAATTTATGTTGGCCCTTAGTCTAATTTCAAATAGTCACGTTCCAGAATGATGAAACAGCTGAGCAAACTCTGACAGGAAAAAATGGCACTTTTTCTGGGCGTTTCCGTAACCTGACCCATCTGACACACTTTTTCTGACACACTTGTGAATTCGGAAACCTTAACCTGTGCTTTATTCCGTGAAGAGTTTCCGAATTAACTAGTGTGTGAGAAAAAAAGTGTGTCAGATGGGTCAGGTTACGGAAATTCCCCTTTTTCTGGCCTGGAACATACCTATTTTTCGAGGTTATCATTCACGTGTTTGAATTTGATTTTTCCACCATGTCTGCTGTATCATGTTACGTTCAAAGTTAATTATATCAATGCCGATGTTGATGGGCCACCTTGGACTTGAGTCCATAGTTCTCGGTACATGTTTCATTAAATTCAATACTGGTACTACTCACATTCTGAATTTCCGGATTCAGAATAAAATCGACATGGCACATCATGCTCTAAATAAGGCATTCTGTATTTTGCCCGAGTATAACTATGGTGAATATATTCCAATGTTTTCATTTTAAAAGCGGTCCTACCGAAAAATATTAATGATACTCGATAGTGTGTAGACACACATATTTTCCTAAAAATCAATCACACACGTTATTTTATTATTAACATGGATGGTATGGCCAATAACTCATATTCCATACATACAAAATACCTTTGTTGTTTCCTTTGGTGCACCGAAGGGTAGTAGTCTTAATATATCTAGAGGAGTTCACATGCAATTTATAAAAAAATGTGATCCGAAGTATTCCTAAGGGGTCATAGCATTCACGGCGAGTGTAACCTTCAACAATTTATCATGAATAAAAAAATTAAAAGCACTGAAAGTGGATAAAAACCACCATGTAAATTTATATAGATTATTTGTGGTTTGCAAAAAAAATATGACGTCATTTAAAATTGCAACGGGAGGTAGTTATTTTTAACGCTCAGATATTACAGTTAGACTGTACAAGCGTATCCATTGTAAGACTTTGCCAATTCCTTGCCATTAGAATGTCCCCAGAGCTTTTGACCATACTTCGAAGAGATGGGAAGATTAAAACCTAGGGCTCACTTCCTTGGGAAGAAAAACAAGTTATACTGACCGGCAGGGGATTTGGTACTGTAATTTAAGACAACCTTGTACTTACCTTTCGTTTGAATTTTACTTTTTCTAGTTTTTTCTATGTTGAATCCAGAAATGATTCTTTAATAAGCCATATATTCTTTGCGTTTATAAGACCTCTTCATAAAATTAAAAGTGGTCATCTGGTTATACATAAAACACCTAAGGAAAATTGAGATTGGAGATCTACTTATATCTGTCTGTCTCTCCGCGTATGCATTTCGTTTGTCTGTGACATATGGAGCTGATTATTTGGCATGAAGGTAGAGAGGGTAAATCTGCCGTTTGTTATCAGGGTTTCATAGTGACACTACAAGGTCAAAGGTCACCTAGGGTCATTTGGCGTAGACATGCCCTATGATAAAAACCGAAAGCACAAAAACATTTGGTCAAAAGGACACTGACTCGAGCACAGAACAAATTTGAGGTCAAAGGCTAACACACATCGGTCAAGGTCACAGCCGGGGGATTACACAGTTTGTAAACATGTTTTATTTTTTCGAGAACACGGTCGCACAGTAGTTAGATCTTGTTACTGCATGATCGGAAGGTTTGCGTTCGAGAACCTCTCACCCAACATGTTTTTGTCCCTGTGAGGGGCAGGGGAATCACAAGTTGACGGAGAGGACTTGCCAACTCAATAATTTTCGTCTGGATAAAATGAATGCTTCTGATAGTGCTCAATGGCAACGTAAAATTTCGAAATGTTCTGGCCCTCAACGGTAGAACGCACGTCAAATCACCAACAACATTTGTTTTGTTTATTACAGTGTCATTTGTTTTCTTGCCTAAACAAAATTGTGTTAGTTAATTGTATGAAGTGAAAATCCGGTGTGCGAAAATCTAGGGGGAGGGGGGGGGGGAGGGACATCCCGACAGAAAAGGCAACTGCTGCCTTGCAGAGTGTCACCGCGAAAACAAAGGCTAAGTGGACCTTCCCCCAACAGAAAAGGGTGCTGGGACCTGGCGAATCCCAGCTACGTTTGAGCTAATTAACAAGATGACTATTCACAAGCGGTAGCATCCAGGGGTAAGCCGCCTGATTTAAAGTCTTTTGCCTTCTGAGGATCAACATTGGCCTACACCAATACGCATGATGGTTGGTCCTAAAGCCTACTGGAAGGCGGTCCACCCTGATATGGACAAAAATGCATGGACAACTTTGTTAAGACGGCAAAATGCTTTCATCATTAGCACATTTACTGTCCAGACACTGTCAACAACAGCCAAGATAGAATAACTCGTACATGAAGCACAACTGTATGATATCGATGTCATCTGCATACAAGAACACCGCATTGTGGCACAGTGAACCTCTACTACAGGAGAATATCCATTGATATGCACTTATTACAGCCTCTGCCTTGGCAGAAGCAAGAGAAATGGGCAGCTACAGGAGGTGTGGGATTCTTTTATCAGCAAAGGCCTCAAGTCATGTGTCCAACCTTTGTCACTTTAATGAGCACATCTTGAAGCTTATACTTACGGGCAATCCTGAAACAAAAGTCATTTGCTACTACAGACCCCACGACTCGCAGAAGAAACTGTCTCTCACGTTTACCATAAACTTTCGCACTGGCACCAGTACAGTTCCAGCCGATAATCTTCTGTGAGCATCCCTGGAGATTACAACGCTAAGCTTGGCTTGCTACGACGGCCTGTTCACTTGGCAACAACGAGGTCTAACAGCAATAGGAATGTACCCGAATGTATTCATGGAACAATTTACCCTTGTTGGGCCGACTACGCCGCAATTCTCAAAATCAGCAGGTAGACGTGGACATCACCGCCGCCACATGGAGAACATTGTCGAACTGGACTATATTCTGGTCAGAAAGAAGTGGAATAACATCATTAAGCACTCAAGAGCCTACAACACTTTTAAGCTGTTAGATCTGATCACAGAATTGTCTCTTGGCAGGAGCCAGATAAGTTATCTTCAGAGTAAACCACCTCCGCGATATCCCATGAAAACAATTGACTGGAGGAAGGTAGTGGGGATACAAAGTCTTTGTGCTGCAGTATCTGTACAGTCAAACAGGTTCAACACTCTTTTGATGACTTGAAGACAAGAACTCTTCAGCGCAGTCTCTATGATGTCCTCACTTCACCCTACAAAAAGAAAATGGCATTGGAGATGCTAACCTAGAAGAAAGAAGAAGATACGGCCTTTGCCCAACGAACACAGTCACAAGCCAGAGAAAACTAGAAGTCTGTATCAAGAATGCAGCACCGTACTAAATCCACCAAAGCTCCAAGCGGGAAGAACATTGATGCTGTCTAAGTAGCTGCATCTTGATGATGCTTACCATGTGGTGCTTGAGGAGCATGTTAAGTCCCAGGCTGAATGCACTTGACGCCCTACATATTGAAAACAAACATTCTGCTGCCTGGGGGGCCTTGAGGGAGCTGACTGATAACAAGGCTACCCCCACCTGTAAGTATCAAAGGTGAAACAACTGAAGAGGACCTTGACACGTTGTTTCCCCCTTTAGTTCGCTACTTGGCAAGCAAGTTCAGAATAACAACTAACCATTGATGAAACCTTTCTTCAATACAAGATAGTGGCAGACCCACCTTCCCTCCAGACTGGACCTTTCACTATAGAGGAGCTCAGATCTGTCTGAAGAAACAGAAGAAGCACCAAGACACCTGTCCGCGCAACATTCCTTGTCAGTAGTATGGAAGAATCCACTATTCCATGATCAACTGTTAGAATTTTGTACAACACCTAAATGGGAAACAAACGCAGCTTCCTTTTCCAACATCATTCACATTCCTCTACCAAAGAAATGCGACCTCTCAACTACCACCAAACACAGAGGAATCACATTTTCACCACTGGCCTCTAACATCTACAACTCCATGCTGCTCACCAGAATCACTCCTCACATAGATTACATTCTCAGACCGCAACCAGATGGTTTTCGCAAGGCAGATGCAACCCTACCTCAGATACTTGGCCCCGCAGAAGGATCATAAAGAGTTGATAATTTCCAAGGGAAAGCTTTAATTGTGGTTTGTAGATTTTTCCCAGGCTTTTCACAGTGTAAACAGGATGTAATGCTGGCATAATCTCGCCAACTACGGTGTCCTAGTTGAGCGTTAAGGCAATTGCCATCATGTCTGATAACCCATATAGCTTTGTTCATACCATGGATTGGGTCCCACAAAGGATCCTAACACTAGCTGGAATCCTCCAAGGATCTACTCTTGCTCCCTATCTATTTGTAGTAGTGGTTGATTACATCCTCAGACAGAGTCTTGACATTATGAACGGCCAAGGGACTCACAATCAAACCCAAGCGTTCTCGACGTCACCAAAGATCAGTATCTCTCACATGATCCTTGACTACGCAGATGATCTAGCTCTAACAGCGGATCTATATGTGGTGCACAAGATTACTAACATCACTTGAGACTGCTGCAGATCAAAGTCGGCCTACATCTAGGTGCCAAGAATCCTGAATTGACTGTCAATGAGGAAGATGATCATCAACCTATCTGCCATCAGATGGTATCCAATTCAAGAGGTGCAAGGACTTCAAGTATCTAGGGTCCTATGTTGCCGACAGCAAAAAGACTTCCTGTCACGGCAAAGGACAAGCTTGGAATGGCCTGCAAAAAAACTACACCACTTTAAGTGGCAATCTGGTATCTCCACATTCAACCAAGCTGAAATTCTTTAGAGCCTGTGTAGAAGGTATCTTGTTAATATGGATCTGAGACCCGGACCATGAAAGAGCTACAGGATAGACCGGATGGCACCTACACCAGAGTACAAAACATATCCTGGCGTGAGTACAAGATCAAAGCACAGATACATGGAGGTATCCCTCCAATCTCATCTTCTGTTGCCCAACGCCGTGCACGATTTGCCGGTCACTGTCATCGTGCGATTGACCAAGTAGTCTCAGACGTCACATGTTGGAAGTTACCATGCCAAAACAGGGTCGTCGCCCCCTTTAACTACATTGATGTGATTGCTCGAGACATCCAGCAGGATTCATCTGACATCCCCAACTTAATGACAAACAGGGACATTTGGCGCTACATGGTGAACAGCATCTCGGCTGCGGCCGTTAGTTAGATAGATAGAAAATCTACTCTCCTATCGCACACTAAATTAGTATATAAACGTATTGATAGCAATTATGATTATGAGCCACTAATGGTTAATTATAGTTTCTTTTCCACATTATTATGTAAGCGCGAGACAAGATCTTATATAGAATATCAACATTCCCCTATGGTATATATATTTAGTGCAATATTTTCTTGATTTGGACAGTTTAGTTTGGTAAAAAATTACAGTTTATATTTTCATCTACGGTTGTTTGTGATTTTGATTGAGTGATTGGATTGACTTTCTTGTTTCGATGTAATCTAATTATTGTTTTGACGAGAATATACACATGGTAACATCGATATGTCTTTTATATTGTTACTGCTGCGTGTTCTTAATCAATTTAAGTCCAAGCCATTGTAATAAAATTGCAATTAATTACGTCAGGTCTGCCAATGCATCCTATAGACGCCTTGCAAGCATGTTCCGTAACTGGCATATCTTTACTACGGCTGCTTAACTCTGTTTAAGGCTTCAGAAGAGAAAGGGTAGAGCGCGTAGCCCACTGGTTAGGGTATTAGACTTTGGTGCTAGAGGGCCCCGGTTCAACTCCCGGCGGAACCACTTGCAGGGATTTAATCGGGTACTAAATTCTGGATTTAATCTGTACAAGAGCTATTGATTGAAATTGGAATTCGCTCTCCCCATGGTTCAGTTGGACTTGGGCAATGAACCATGATAATACCCCGTCCTTCGGAGGGGACGTTAAGCAGTCGGGCCCATGTACAGAGAGTCATACCTGTGCATGAGTAGGGTGATTACCCCTGGCTGTCCCAAATCCGTCAGGAAAATGAACCCCAATGGAAATAAGCTTCCTGTCGAGGCTTATCACAATAAATTACAGTTACATTAATAACTCTAAAACAAGTTTCATCTGTGAACAAATTTGAAAGAAGCTGCTTTCAACTAATTTTGGTAGGTATGGGTGTCAACATTTGACCCCAAAAAAGCGAGTTATCGTAGGGGGTTTTCGGGAGTCAAAGGTCAATAACAGGGGTCAAATTTTGAAATTGATCCAATCATGTTGAAAGGTATACCAAGTTAATAGTTTAATCATAAGGATTCCAAATAGGTAAACATTGTAGTTTGTACTATCTGCGGCCGAAAGTTTTGGAGTTATAGGCTAAAAACAGCAAAAAACGGGTCATTTTCAGTTGTACAGGGGTCAAATTTTAAAATTACTCCGATTTGGATAAAAACGGTGCAAATTATAGATGGAGCTCATAGGATAAAAATAAGGAATAGTTTGAGTGTCTTAAATGCTTACTTACCGAAGTAGGGGGTAAACAAGGTCAAGCCCCATTGAATGCAATGGATGTTGACCTTTGGTGCCCCCTACATTGGGAACTAAGCATTTAAGACACTCTTAAAACTACATTGGGAACTAAACATTTAAGACACCCTTAAAACTATTCCTTATTTTAATCCTATGAGCTCCATCAATAATTGGTTGAAATAGTTGAAATCAGCTTCTTTAAAATGTTTCACAGATTTGCTAAAAATATGTTTCATTTTGAGTTACTTCATTTATGATTGCGATTGAACTCTCACTTCATTACTTTCATAATGCTATACCCGGTATATCGTACATTAACGTAATATCTTGCTTAACTGTATAAATCCCATTAGAATGGAGGAAAACGAGGTGTGGCTTACAAAATTGCAAACCCTTGGAATTATGGAAGTAATTAGATTTGCTTTCTGAAAACAACACAAATCTAGGATTGCCTGATTTTATCAAGGTCAAGGTCATCTTGCAATGCTGCACAATTTTTTTTATTCACGTATTGTACATATATACCTGTATATCGTTGCGCACTATAAGTTTGTATAATTCACGTAATTCGTATTTTTCTGAGGATTAAGTACTGTGTGTGTATCAGAGTCTGGAAAAAATAGGAAATCGATTCCTTTTCCAAGCAAACATGTCTAAACTAACGGGGGGCGAGTTCTTGACGCGCATAACCCCCGCAGCCGCGCGCAAGTGGCTGTAAGCCTCCTAAAACTAACAACTGTTGATCCGTATGCTCATACAGTCCACGGTAAGGTATTTAGCCGGCTGAGCTATGTTTTAGTTTGTAGACTTATGGCCCCAGCTTTTTCACATTCATGCGGGGACAATTGCATATTAAATTATTAAAGAATCAAAATACAGATGTTGAATCTTAAAAAGGAAGTTTATTATGGGAATAACAGCCAATTTTTGGAAAAAATAAGATTTGATGACGTCACGCGCATTGATTGTTTATTAATTTAATGCTTCGGGACCCATTCGGTAAAAATGACGTACGTATCCCTACATTGGAAAAAACAACCGCTTATCGTCATCGTAAGTCGGTTTTTGAATCAGTATGGAGAAAGGTAAATTTTGTAACTGTTTTAGACATAATAAACGGTGTTCTTTTGGAGAAAAAAAAAAAGATCTCCTTGGGCAGAGGTGTCATGTATCAGAGCTTGATAATTAACACAGTCGGATTTATATATATCGGTCGCCCCGAAGAGCAAGCTGATACCTGATACCTGACACGTGCACTGGTACCTGACACGTGACACCACCCTATTCATTCGTTACCGTTTATAACTAAAATACTGCAAAGCAGCAAGCTTTCTGTATCTCCGTTGTCACGCGTAATCGATCAAGAGATGTGAGACTAAACATGCGGTTCTGTATTAAAGACTAGTTTCAATGCATTTGAAGGCGTAGTAAAGACTATTTTCAATGCAGTTTCAAGTCATAGTGTGGTACTTTTCAAGGAAGTGACTATTCGCCAGACTAGTCCGGGGAATACTGTTGTGTAATCTATTTACCGGACAAAGTTATGCGGGCGCTATTTACATAGTAGATCATCATATCACAATAGTCTTATCGGTTTATTCCGTAAAGCTTATGTAGGATAAAACCAATCACCACCCCCAATCCTCCCTCGCTAGTGTAGGGGATAAGAGCATCGATTTATAAATGCAGGTATCACAGTTAGAATCCAACCATGGCCGTGCACACAATTCTATTGGCTATACTATTCCAATACTCGAGCAGTGCTTATCATTAGATGTCATAACACCATAGATCGTAACACCACTCAATTGTAAATTATGCTAGTCAGGCCATGCAATAATAGTGCCTGCGCATGTATAATCAGTACATTTGTAAGTTTTGCTTAAATTACTCAACAGTTAGGCCCCAGGCCCACTTCCGTTGCCACTGTTTTCTTCGTCACTGCTATTAAAAGTTCACCTCAATCATGCTTCTGTGAAATTACCTGTGCATAACTCAAACTCCAGAACTTCCCCTGCAAAAGTATATCTATCAAACATAATACCCTGAACATACGCGCCATGGCTACAGAGCTATGCGCCTGTAGCCATGCGCACCGATACACTCTAATATCAAAACAGCCCTATTATAAATTATTATACACCCCAAAACCATTGCACTCCTGGATGATAAACACACACGGTGGAGGTCTTTGACGACATCATCTCTTGACAAGTCTAAGACAAATCTTGACATATCTAAAGAAAGCCGAAAAGTTCACAAGGAGCTTAAGGCAGACAGGTTTTTATGTTACTCTTAGACTACTACATCAACTAGCTGATTCCCTGTAATGTGTATGGGCTAGGAGGCAAATTTAATAAACAAATTCAAACTGTATTCACGTGTGTTAGTGTTCCTAATACCTAGTCTTTCAAGTGGGATTTTTTTGTAATGAACTGATTTCTTTCTTTGGAACAATTCCAATACGGTATTCTCCAAGCGGATTAACTAGAAGTACAATTCTTGATTGGTTTTCGACAAAGGATTTTCCTCTAATTTTAAATGGTTTTTGTTTAATTTGGTGTTTGGATATTTTATTGTTGCTTGCTTGTTTGCTATTGTCGATAAGAAAATGTGACTATACAGGTGAGTAATAAAAACCCTACATTCAGGAAGATTTTTCCTATCACAGGTTAAACGTTATTTTTGCTTCAATGTTTGCTTTGGCTGTTTCAGAGATAAACAGCTATCAGAAGATTTTTATTTGGTGTCTTTCGGACTTGGGGTTCAGAAACTATGTCAATTTGGTCGGAGAGACTAAACATTCAGTTTGGTTGGCCGATTTTAGCCATACAATGCGGAGAGACTGACACGACGTATACCATAACACATTATAGCAAAGACAATTCACCACATGCAATTCAGATGGTATCGATTTCTTCTGGACAAAACATATCAGTTGATAAAATGGGTCTATTTGTAACATAATTATAAGGTAAAATACTTCAAAAAATTAAATTACCATTGTGTAATATAAAGAGTCAGTTATTGAAAATCAATCCATATCATGGTTCAGTCATGGAACATAATGAAATGTCAGAGATTTTTGTTTTCCATCTCTAAGGTAATTATTTTGCACAAATACAGTATACTCAGCATCCATAAATTGCAAGAAGAACTAAACTGAAGTTTTCTGTAAATAAATCGGAATTAAAACTTAAAATTCATATCGCACTGCTGTTTTTTCAAGCGGAATACAAAACTTCTATGGTTCACTTTTGCTCCCAAGTTTCATGTAGTTTTTAAACAATGAAAATCCAGCTACTGAACCAAAGTAAACAGCTATCTTGAATTTCTTATTTGGGAATTGAACATTTGTTACTTAGCATTTTCTTTTGTAATCTCTGGAGATATGTATAATCCTTCAATTACTCCCCACCTTCTATGTTTAACAATAATTTGCGTTAAATGTTTTTACTCACATCACTGCTGAAGACCATGTTACTCTATGTAGCGATGCATCTTTGTTTGGCTCAAATCGGCCAAACAGGATTTTTAAGTTCTCTCACAAAATAGGCGTAACTTCTTCCTCCAAGTCCAAATGAACCAAATAAACGTGTTCTGAAAGCTGTTATCCTCTTTCTAACCATATCAAACTTTGAGTAAACCAATTCTTACTATTTTAATTATTTTTTATTCTGAATGTAGGGTTTTTTTTGACTCACACTGTACATATATTACTAGCTATGCCAATGCTAATACTACGTTAGATTTACATTAGAATGTAAGAATGCAAAGGTTCTTGAAAGTATATAAGTGTAACATATCTTTTTCAACTATATCTTCTTTTTGCTGCACTATAGGCTAAATTGATCTTCACAAATAAACCAGAAAAGATCTTCATGGTTGCAAGCAAGTTATCCTTAAAAACAAAGACTGCTCTCTAATTGTTTAAGATTGATCTTACACACACAAGTTTATTTTTGCAGATTGTTTGCGTGTAAATTTATCGAATATACCTAACTTACTGCGTACCACCAAATTAAATACTTATCCTTTGTGGCTGGTATTCTGAAAGACATGTGCTTAAACCAGGATTAGTCCTACATGAGTGGTCCTTTTTCTCACCCTTTACAGCCCATTTTTAAAGAGTGCTGGAAGGAAAAAAGATCTACTCATGTAAGACTAACCCTGGTTTAAACCCGGGTCTAAAGTTAGACTCCATTTCAGAATACCAGCCCAAATGATTAAGCTCAGTTGATAGTACAAGGTTTTCATTCTTTCAAACAATATGTAAAGAAACCAATGTCATCAATATGTCAATATAGAGTGAGTTAAAAATATACATTCTGCGTCGTAATTTGACAATGCATATAATATCTTTTGATGAGGTTCTTAGAGTACCTCCCCTACCTTCTTTTGGCACCATTTTTATTGGATTATGTTTCATGCATAATTACACATGGGCAATTAAGCCGGATGTGGCATTTTGACTTGTGCCAAATTATCGGAGCTGGCAGATGGAAAATAAAGGATACCAAAGCATTTTTAACAGTTTTAAAACATAAAAGATGGCATTTATACAACCAATTTCTAAGTCATAGTCCTCCCCTTGGCCTCCATCACGGTCAGTGCACAGCTGGGCGTTGTGTCTCATGTGTTAAACAGCATCGCGAATCACCTGCCTGTCTTGGCTTTGAATATCCACTTCGCGTGGATGAGTAACATCCTGTGCCAATCATAAACGTCTGAATCGGCCATTTTGTATGACTTTTCAATCAATAAATGGGACAAGCTGTTAATTTATCATGGCAAGATAAACCTACGCAATATTCTGGCGAAAGAAGAACTGTCAAATTAAATCCCCGATTTCCAATAAGCCCAACCCACGAATGAGGCGTGTCACTGATCGCTTGGGACAGTTATTCATAAAAATAAAACAACCGGTAGAGTGGCCCTAAAACATGCGGATCTGACGCCTTTGTACGTTTTTGTTCGCTTTTGTTTTTGTTTTTTTTTCCTGCTATCTGAAAGAGATTCCTCCATCAAATCTGGTTGATCTCCAGGAAAGGATAATTTGCAAAGTGGGGAGTTCCCAGACCAGAAAAGCAGGTGATTCGCCCAACGCGTCTCACACAGGAGACCACAACCCGGATGTGTACTGACCATGATTGGGGGTGGGGGGAGAAGGTGGAAGACTCCGAAATTTGTTGTATAACTGCCATGTTTATGTTTCAAAACTGTTAAAAATGTTTTGGTATCGTTTACCTGGCTCCGATAATTTGGCACGAGTCAAATTGTCACCTCCCTCTAAATTGCTCTATGTGCAGTCATGCATGAAACATAATCCAGAAGAGTTAGAATTCTAAAAAAATACGAGCGTATCATATACATTGGTAGATTACGACACAAGATGTATAATTTTAAAGGTGTATGGTTTTTGACCCATTCTGTAGAATCATAAATAGTTTTGAATTCAGTAATAAACGTAATGACGCTGTATTTTACTTAATGTTCTATTACAGTTTACAGAGGACATAGCGAGTAAGCTTGGTTCTAAGCAGTGTCGAACCCTTGTTGTTGTAGCTGATGGTGTTCTTGGACTAAGTGCCAGCCATTTAGGACTGAGCGATGAGTTCATCCTCCACTCTTGCCAAGCCTTTGGAGCTGTATGTGCCTTAGAAAGGTTAGACGTCCCTCAATTCCCTACGCCAGAGACTCGAGTTAATCGGCTAAAGCTGGACCTATCCGCATTTGGCAGCGAATACCGACTGCCAGAGCTTAGTCAAGCAGCATTTGACCTGAAAATCTACGGTACATTCCGACATCGTTATCTCGCACTAACCTGTCAAAAGTGCGAATCCAACTTACTACGACAACTGAGAATAACAACAGATCCCACGGTAAGTTTATGTCTAGTACAACAATAAAGGATAACCGAAACCCTTACAATAATTTGTACGCGTATTTGTAATACGATGTTATTATGCATCAGAGGCTTTCGTGTGGTGCGTACCGCTCAACACTGCACAATACACAAAATATTGTTGATTGAGCAGCCGGTCATGAAACTTATCAAACAAGTACTGTTATTTTATTAGTTTTTAAGATATTTAAAAATATTTTTGTCCAGTCAGCTTCTTCTTGCTTAATAATATTATTATTGGATGGCGTTTTTGGTTGATAACAAAAATTATTATGAATCTGGTGTGCAATACTGCAATGCGAGTAGCACGTACCGCCCAACAAATATTGGGCAACTCGTAAAGCAAATTGAAGCCATTTAAAAACTATTTTTGTGAAGTCATCTTCTTCGTCATAATAATAATAACAATATTGGATGACTTTTTCGGTTGATAACAGAAAATAATTATCGCCCTCGCCAACAAAATATCAGGCTCGTCTTCGACTCGCCTGATATTTGATCTAGTCTCGGGCAATCATTTCTGTTGTCAATATCAGCCAGGCAATATTATATAAATATTACCCTCGCCAAGAAAATTTTCCAATATTGTCGCTAAATTTCGCGTACATGCAGTTTGCCTAATAGTGTAGTTTCCAAACCTGCGACTACAAACACTACATTTCACTGATTACTTCGAAATAACTTTTCCTCTTTAGATAATGCGTAATATATTCCAAGAGTCTTTCAACACTTACCGGACGAAAGGAGAGAGGAAAGTGTCCGATATGGAGGCGCTCAACATGAGATGCACACAGAGGCTAAGTGAGATCAAATTATCCACTAGACGAGAAAGTGTTGTCTATATTCAAGACGAAAACACCATTGTTGTTGTAGAGGGTGACGCTGCAAGAAATCTAAACTTTAATCTTGGTGGGTATAATAAGTTAAAGACTTAATTTAAAGATATGTGGTTGAATTCTGACCTACAGAGTGCTAAATTAAAAAACACTACGATTGCCTTCTTGAGTTAGAAAGTGTGTAATTACATGCCACATCTGTACTTTAGAAGATAGGAATATCTTATGCTCCATGACCAGCTGTTCAGTGTCTTTGACATTTTGAACAAACCATTTACTACTAAAATTAGGTACCAAAGGGTTCGTACCAAAGGTCGCGTCAAGTGCCTGAGCGCTATTACGGTGCAAACCATTGGCCTTGGCCTTTCTGGGCACCCCTTACATGTTGTGGAGGTCCTATGTGATCATGCAGATCGATACCTGCCTGGATACATGCCTGTCTGGATGTCTAAACGGGCAGAAAATAACTCTCGTCTACCTGAGCCATTTTTTATGTGTGTGATGCGTGATGCGTGATTCTATTACCTACGTTTGTTTAATATGTTAGAATTGCGGGTAAGCATCTTCTCGTAAGCTCTCGCAAACACGTGTCTTTGTTCTGATTGTTGTTTGTATTGTATTCCCCGACTGTCCTTCATTAGCCTCAGTTACACTGCTGTTTATCAGCAGGGGCTGGTGGCCTAGTGGTTAGGGCGTCCGTCTGGAGATCGGAAGGTCGTAGGTTAGATTCCCGCGTCGGCACATCCTTGCAAAATTTTCATATTGGGTTGTATCGACTCGGAATTTGTTTAAATGTTGTAAAATGTCTAATTGTAACACTGGAACTCACGATTTTAACTTTCTAATGATCACGAGTCCTGCGCTTTTACACTGGACCTACCGTGATCAAGGACAAGCGATTATCTATGCAGGGTAGAATGACATAGATAATTGGAAGAATATAGCTATTTATAATTACATTCACGGACTCGTGTAAATACATTATACACATTCGAATAGGAAGAATCATGATAATATTGATTTGCGTTACACCTCTGAAGACGTATTCATGTGAAAACCAGATTTGAAATATTGCAGAAGGTATTTTGTTTTCTTTTATGTAAAACATTCGCAACAGTTAAGGGCAATTTGACGGCACCTTTGGTTTTGACCTTGAGCTTATACACCATGCTCATTATTTATTTTTCATGCTATGAAGCAGTATTTCATGAAGTATTTTCTCTGAGAACGTTATATAAAAAATATTCTCTGAGAACGTTAACTCTTTGAATTTTACACGCAAAGAAGCCCTTAAGGTACTTGAAAATTTAAATATACAGCCGCCTAAACCTTTTGAACTTTCTGCATCATTTAATTTGGAACTTTATACTCAATTTGAAAGTGTGTCAAGATGCGTTATTTTAACATAATATAGAGTAACTAATACGTATCCATTATTCTTGACCGAAGTTCCGTGCACTCTGATCGGTTGCTGTTCCTGTGATTTTAAATTTGAAACGTTGTGACACTGTGTGTGTTTGTTGCGTAATTGAAATTGTTTCTTTTTCATTCATTCATTCATTCATTCATTCATTCATATTAACTTTATTTCATTCAGAACATGTTTCATATGATGCAAATACAAAGCATAGCTAATACAATAACCAAGTATTTTAGATAATAACAATTCATGATCATTATTATAGTTGATAATATACAATTAGATATAATACAAAGAAATAGATAATATGACACAGAAATGTGTAATCAAATAACAACTCACGATCAATTATATAATAATGAAAATATAAGTGAAACATTGCAATAGCATAATCAACAATCTATACACAAAAAAATGGAATAAAGGAACAATGTAGGAGTATCATAAGGGAAAGTCTGAACGAGGAATGATCAAAATAAACCCCAGGGAGCTTTAGCGTTTGATCCTACCCCTACTTATAAAGAACAACATTTGAAATCTTATAATCAAAATTGGGACAAGGACAGACAACGAACAGAATATAACAACACTAAAACGAGGACAGACTCAGGATAAACAAGGTATGATCCAAAAACAGGATAGCACGTTAAACCAGACTGTTAAAGTCAAAAACGTGCATGAGAAACATTATTCGTTTCTGAAAGCTATAGGGCGTGTATCTGAAATTGGCCATGTTTTCTGTTTAGTTATTATGTTATTCTATTCATACTGCATGAATTGAATTATTGGCCTATTCTTACTATATCAACAAGCAAAGTGCTATTCTCATAAATTTGGCGTTCAGTTGATTGCTATACGGGCTTGTGTGTGCGTATGCTTTTCTTATTTCAAACAATGTCTCTTTAATATTAAAATTAAAAAAAGAAAGTATTTGTTTTAAGAAGAACCGATTTTTGGACGTCAATCAAGTCATGTAATCTAATACTCATAATTCTTATTGCAATAAACCTACAGTTGAATAACCATCTTATCCTTGTTGTTTTTATCGATAATACAAGAATGACAAGCTAGATTTTCCAAAAAAATATTTTTACCGTCCAATTAAATGATGAAATATTATCCGGAAAGTGGATCTTTTGATTGAACCAACTGGCATTGGCTTTTTGATAAAACAGAGATAAATAGGGCGTTGCGAGAAACCTAAAACCAACAGGTAATATTAGCCACGAGGCAAGATGCACGCAAGCTTTCGAGATGGCAGACTATATTATCCTGTGATTGTACTAACGTTTTGTATACTTACAACTTCAGAATCAGCCTCATATACACTCAATTTAACTCTGTTCAATGATACGTTGACAAACATTATCGAAGCGCCATATTAAGAAACCGAAAAGTCAGTTTCCCTCATTTAAATATCTTGACGGAATCCCTAGAATAGATAGCATATTATGATATATATATATAGATAGATATATAACAGCATAGAAACAGTATTATTTACAGGTGGAATCTTGGAATAGAGTGCCTCAATCCCATTACAGAGAGCGTAAAATAAATTACAAAGTATAGAACTTGGAAGGAACAGGGACTCTGAGTTTCACGGTATACCCTAACTTACGATCAATGGGTACCGATCTGCAGAGGATGATGACTCACAGTCGGTCTTAACATTCGACATGGACGTATATGAAATGCCATGGTGTCAGACTGAGGGCATTTTCCAGACAACTTGTCTGATCTTTTTCCAAATAGTCGAGAGGCTCAACCACTACGAGTATTGGGAGTTCATATAAAACATAGTAAACAGTATTATTTACGGTGGACATCGTGGAAGTTAAGAGTGAGCTCCATCCCATGACAGGAGAGCGTAAAATAAATTACAAAAGTATAGACCTCTGGAAGGCAACCGTTACTCTGAGTTTCACGGTTTACCCTCACTACAGTCACAGGGTACAGATCTTCAGACGGATGATGACTCACCAGTGTTGTCTTAACCGTGACATGTAGTATATACAGCCAGGTGTCAAGACTGAGGCATTTCCAGGCACTTTTCTGTACTTTTCCAAATGTCGAGAGTGCTCAAACACTACGAGTAGTGGGGGCGAAATATAACATCATAGTAAAGTATTATTTACAGGTGACTATCTTGGAACTTAAGAGTGCTCAATCCCAGTACAGGAGAGCGTAAGATGTCACCTGTTAAATAATACTGTTTACTAGGATGTTATATTACGCCACCACTACCGTAGTGGTTGGCACTCTCGATATTTGGAAAAAAGACAGGACAAGTTCTGGAAATGCCTTAGTCGTGGACACAATGGCATGAATATACATACATGTCTACTGGTTTATTAAGACACGACCTGGAGTCAGCTCATCAGTCTGAAGATCGGTACCCGTGATCGTAAGTGAGCGTTGGGTATACCGTAAACCTCGCAGTAGTAAACGCGTTGCCTTTCAGGGTCTACACTTGCAATTATTTTACGCTATCCGTAAATGGGATTGAGCACTCTTTAATTCCAAAGATAGTTCCCTGTAAATCTACCGTTTACTATGATGTATATACGCCCCACTAATCGTAGTGGGGAGCACTCTCGACTATTGGGAAAAAAGTACAGACAAGTGTGGAAATGCCCCAGTCGTGACACAAGGCATATGGATATACATACATGATCTTATGGTTTTAAGCACGACTGTGAGTCTCATCCGTCTGAGGATCGGTACAATTGATCGTAAGTGAGGGTATTACGTGAAAAATAGAGTAACGGTTGCCTTCCAGAGGTCTATACTTGTATTATTTTACGCTCTCTGGTAGTGGGATTGAGCACTCTTAATTCCACAGATAGGCATAGTTACCGGTAAACAATACTGTTTACTATGATTGTTTATTACGCCCACTATCGTAGTGGTGAGCAATCATCATTGGAAAAAGTACAGACAAGTTGATGAAATGCTCAGTCGTGACACCATGGCATATATACATACATGTCTACGGGTAAGACACGACTGTGAGGTATCATCCGTCTGAAGATCGGTACCCGTGATCGTAAGTGCGGGTATACCGCTGAAACTCAGAGTAAAGTTGCCTTTCCAGAGGTCTTATTGTTAACATTTTTTACGCTCTCCTTAATGGGATGAGCACTCTTAATCAAAGATAGTCACCTGTAAATAATACTGTTTAGATGATGTTCTATACGCCCCCACTCTCGTAGTGGTTGAGCCACTCTCGACTATTTGAAAAAGAACAGACACAAGCTGCTGAAATGCCTCAGTCGTGACATCACGGGATGTATATACATACATGTATACTGGTTAAGACACGTGTGTGAGTCATCAGCCGTATGAAGATTCGGTCAACAGTGATCGGAAGTTGAGGTATACCGTGAAACTCAGAGAACGGTTGCCTTCAGAGGTCATGACTTCGCTAATTTCTTTACGCTATCCTGTAGTGGGATTGAGCACTCTTAATTCCAAAGATAGTCACTGTAAATAATATGTTGTAATATGATGTTATATACGCCCCACTACTCGGTAGTGGTTGAGCACTCTCGACATTTGGAAAGTACAGACAAGTGCATGGAATTGCCTCAGTCGTGACACCAGGCATGTATATACATACATGTATACTGGGTAAGACACGACTGTGAGTCATCATCCGTCTGAAGATCGGCACCCAGTGATCGTAAGTGTGGGTATACCGTGAAAATCAGAGGCACGGTTGCTTTCACGCGGTCTTACTGTGGTAATTATTTACGCTCGCCTGTAATGGGATTGAGCAATCTTAATTCCAAAGATAGTCACCGTAAATAATACTGTTTCTATGATGTTATAATACGCCCCCACTACTGTAGTGGTGGAGCACTCTCGACTATTGGAAAAGACAGACAAGTGCTGGAAATGCCAGATCGTGACACCATGGCATGTAATACATAATGTCTACTGGTAAGGAACACGACGTGAGTCATAATCGTCTGAAGATCTGTAACCAGTGATCGTAAGTGAGGGGATACAGTGAAACTCTAGAGTAACGGTTGCCTTTCCAGAGGGTCTATACTTTGTAAATTTTTATTACGCTCTCTGTAATGGATGAGCACTCTATTCCAAAGATAGGACCTGAATAATATGTTATACTATAGTTATAGTACGCCCCCACTACTCGTAGTTGTTGAGCACTCTCGACTATTGGAAAAGTACAGACAAGTGCGGGAAATGCCTCGTAGTGACACCATGGCATGTTATGATAATACATGTCTAATGGTTAAGACACGACTGTGGTCATCATCGTCTGAAGATCGGTACCCAGTGATCGTAAGTGTGGGCCTACCGTGAAAAATCAGAGTAACGTTCCTTCCAGAGGTCTATATCTTGTAATATATGATATATATATATATCTTATTATCAACTACCTACCTAACTATATACCTACCTACCCATCTACCTAATACCTAACCACCTTCCCACCTACCCATTCACCCACAAACTACCGCCAAATGGTATTTATGTCGTTAACCACCTGAATGTGTTTCTTGTACCTTTTCGTCATGATCATATTGGTCTCTAAACTACTCATAACAGTGTGTGTTTCTACAATTTTGGTATGCATCTCCACTATCAATGAATCTCTCTTTATTCTTGCAGGTTTTGAGTAATGTTGGATGTTGGGCATGGAGGTTTTGACAGATTCCTCGATTTACTTGCTGCAGCCGATAGGAAGAGAGATTCTAGATGCTTTGAAATTTAAGTCACGTTGGTATCAGAGAATCAATGATGAGATTGTAATTTCGAATGCAAGAAGCAAGACATGACCAAAACCAACGTTTAAAGAAAACAAACCGAAGCGTTTCAATAAAAAGTGATAAATCACTGAAGGCGACGATGAACTCTACACCGTAAGTGAACGGACGATCGTAGTAATTGACGAGAAATATGTATTGATTCAAATTTGTATTTTTCGAAACATTTTGATAAGAACACATTCCTACTTGAAATGTCGGGAATATACCTTCAGTAATAAAACTGGCGGAAGTAAACAGACCACGACAATGATAAAGTGAGAGACGAATGATAAGGTTACCTTCACAGATTTAGTGAAAAACGATTGGTGAAACTATTATAGCACTGTCAACTTACGCCACACTGAACGTTAGCAATGACAGATGTAAACAGAACGTATGCGTTGTACGAAGCCTAACCTGGGAGCTTGCGCAGCAAAATTCGGTAGCCTTCAGCAAGCACTCTTTATAGCGTATATAAATCCAGACAAATTACTTCTTGTCAGAAGTCTTGAACAGCGTTTTCATTGCAAAAGTAAATTTCAAGGTATTTCGTGTTTTGCCCATAGGCTACCGTATAGGCGTATTGGTTGCACAGTCTTCAATCAAGCTAGGAAGTCACGAGGAGGGAGAACTGTAATCATATAATATTCAAAACTTCGTTAACATGAAGTTCCCGACATACTGATTAAACATACTGTTAATGAATAAGATACTACATAGCTTACATAGTTGAATGGTTGACAATTTGAATAACATGATGTAAGATTTTAACTGGTAAGCCTTTACGAATTGCCTGTATTTCCGTAGTAAACAACATTTAATACCTCGGACGTACACAATATTTATACAATTTGGTTTTATATGGACATTCCATGATGGGAAATAACTTCATAATGTTCATTCCAGCCACAAAAGCACGTCGTATAACAAAGAGGACAGTATCAATAAATTACGACAGATATTAGGAGATGTCAAAAAGTCCTGGAGTACTTACTCAATCACGTACGGATACGCTACTGCATAAACCACCACGCACACACTGCAGGAACACATACACACACACATGCGAACATACACAAAGTATATAAACCACCACGTCCATTCGACACTTGCCCAAATACACCATGCACATTAATGTTGTTGACGAAAGAGTCAGTCTGTCAGTATTATTGGATGTGCTGACGAACGAGTCAGCCTGTCAGTATTATTGGATGTTGATGACTTTCGGTTTTCTGTTGAGTGTAGGAATAGCTTGAAAGTGAGTGAAAACAAATTAACTGATTTTTAGTAACGGAATGTACTATAAACTCCTTTATGTGTTTAAGCATGTTTCCCGTTTCATTAAAAAAATAAGGTGATACGCCAAGCATGGGAATGATGGTAAATCGGGTTCATTGATAAACTGATATCAAACCTGTTATTAGATACTAGGCGGTCCTGTTTTCGCGATCATCGGCGGTTTTCGCGCTCACATACGCCAAGTTTACCCTATGTGACCTCCTTTGACCTTGATGACCCTAATGACTTGTCGCCCCCCTGAACCTTCACAAATTTCGGCATCAACAATCACCCCCACCCTCCAAGATTCAAGTCTGTACACCGACGTTTACCCCATTACCTCCTTTGACCTGAATGACCCCTGATGCCTTGTTCGGGAACTTTATAATTTTCGGCACAGTCGACCCCGCCCACCAGTTTCTTTGGAAAACCCAAAGTTTACCAATTTGACCTCCTTTGACCTTGAATGACCCTGATGACCTTGTTGTGACCTGCATTTTTTCGGCATAACAATCGCTCCACCATCCAAAGTTCATGTCAATAACACCAATGTTTACCCATTGACCGGAATGACCTATGATGAAATTGGCTCCACTAACCAACAAAGTCGGTCTTCGGACGGTCAAGGGGCACCAAACCACCAAGTTTCAGGAACGTGCGACCTCGGTCTCGAGAAAATAGACGCGGTACATTTGAACTTTTTTGACACTGAATGACCCCGATGACCTCATGTGACCATAATGACCCAAAAAACTCGGTCTCGGAAGGCAAGGGGCACACACCCACCACGTTTCAGAAACGTGAGACCCTCGGTATCCGAGAAAATAGACGCGGTCAGACAGACAGACAGACACCACTTCTTCTTCTTCCGTCGTGTCAAAACTGTGAGTTCGCAAACATGACCCTAGCAGAGACGGGCAAAACGACGGCTTGCCCCACCGAACTCCGCAGCGTCCCCGCCCGCGCCCGCTGCTCCAGCAGTGGCAGACCAAGAGGGGGGGGCGGGGGGGGGGGCGAGGGGGGCTGCTCCCCGTTGCGGGCCTGCTCCACAACCACAGGCAGTATCCCGATCTGCCTCCAGACAGCCCCACCCCTGCCAGGAAACCCCAGATCGGCCAGCCCCCCCCCCCCCCCCCCCCCCCCCCCCCCCCCCCCCGCCCCCACCCCCCCCCTCCCCCGCCCCCCACCCCCCCCCCCGGCTCTCAACACCGAGGCATCGCCATCAGACAACCCACGAGGAGAAGACCAGGCTGGCGACGCCCAACCAGGCCCAAACACGATAGATGTAATTGGTTGATGGCCAAGTCTCCCCTCCACAAGGCGACTCTCTCTACCTCCCCAGAGACTGCTCCAAGGCCGGACTCCGCCAAGAAACTCTCTCTCGATCCAAGGCGGCCGGCAGAAGGCATCCGTCCAGACACAGGGTGCACCACACCGGACACCTGGGCAGCCACGATCCCGCAAGCCGCACGCCA
The DNA here is from genome assembly GCA_023653785.1 of Ophioderma brevispina. Classification (NCBI taxonomy): domain Eukaryota; kingdom Metazoa; phylum Echinodermata; class Ophiuroidea; order Amphilepidida; family Ophiodermatidae; genus Ophioderma; species Ophioderma brevispina. The sequence continues at coordinate 52,399 of JAMKCH010007137.1, forward strand.
CGACAGGAAGCCGGGAGCAACTCCGCCAGGACGTACAAGGACCCCGCCGGTGTGGACGGAGGCATCCCGGAACTAACAAATGATACAATTGATTAAGTGTGAGTCAAAAAAAAACCCCTACATTCAGATAAAAAATCATTAAAAGAGTTCGGGAATTATTTTGCTCAAAGGTTGTTGGATTATAAAGAGGGCTAAACGGGACTTGCAGAAACGTTTATGTGGTGTCATGTGGATTTGAGGACGAAGTTAACCCTATTTTGCTGAGAGACGTAAGATTCCTGTTTGGCCGATTTGACCCAAAGATCATCGTTTACATAGAGTAGCATGGTCTTCAGCAGTGATTTGAGTAAAATTATTGTTACACACTAGAAGTGGGAAGATATAATGAAGGATTAAGACATAATATACCGAGATTCCAAAAGACCATGCGAGTGGAAAAAAAATTCCTAAATGTCAAATAAGAAATCAAGATAGCGGTGTAAGACCACAGTTTACTTTGGTGTCAGCAAGATTTCATGGTTTTAAAACTACAACGAAACTTGGGACTAAATTGAAACCCTAGAAGGTTTGTATTCCTCTTGATAAAAACATGCGATATTGAATTTTAAGGTTCAATGTCAATTATTTACAGAAAACTTCAGGCTTTTAGTTTCTCTTCTCGCAATTATGGACGCTGAGTATACTGTATTTGTGCAAAGAATTTACCTTATAGATTAAAACAAAATCTATGTATCCGTTTCATTAGAGTTCATTGAACTGAGACATTGTATATGATGAATTTCATAACTGACTCTTTAGATTGAACAATGGTAATTTAATTTGTTGAATATCTTTTATACTTATAATTAATGTTACACAATAGACCCTTTATTCACTGATATGTTTTTGTAAGAAAATGAATACATCTGAATTGCTGTGAAAATTGTCTTTGCTATAATGTGTTATATACCATATATAGATCCCTGTCATCGGATTGGTTAAAAGTGGAGTCATAATTCCACTAGCTTCAAGAATTGAACCAAAATGAACTATTCCCTGGGAGAGCGGCCATCTCATTCTGCCTATTCCCGGGCCACCTCTTCCCAACCTAGAGACCGCTGTACGGACTATATATCCATCCGTATTAGGAGTGTACATATTGAAGCTGGGGTAAGAGAAGAATATAAGCAGACCGTATATTGTTTACTCGTATGTGGGGAGTCAGTGCTGTAGTGTAAAGTCGGATACAAACCCGGGATACAAACAAGAGCAAGGCAATGGCTGAATCGCAGCATCAGTTAGGCACTATTCATGCTTGAGGTTGTGTTATACTGCTCGTACTGGAAACCTATCCTCTGATGTTGTTTGACAGCGATCTGTAATAGCGCCATCGCCCGGCGTCGCGCTCTTGCGTTTTGGAAATTTTATTATAAAATGGGCGCGCCCATGGCCTCGGCACTCAGGTTTGACGGGTCGCTGGCAAAACGATTTTCGACCGTGAAAAGCACTAATCAAAAGATTTCTGAATAAATAAGAGACACATTGTGTTATAGGTGATTGTAACTCCCAACCCCCTCACCTTTCCCTTCAGGAGCCACGCCTATCGGCCACAACCCTCCCATTTCTTCCTTCACCCTTCCCTCCGTACATTCCCTCCACTTGTCAGCTCTCTCCGCCCTTCCATCCCCCTTCTTTCGCACCAAAACTCGCTCCCCTGCCTCTCTTAACCTCAACCTAAACGCCACCCCCTTCCCACTCCTCCCACCCCGTCGTCCCCGCCTAGCTACGGGGATTGACGACTACAACCCCTTCTCCCGTCTTGTATTACATCACCCCCTTCCTCAACTTTACAGAAATATAAGTTGGGAATTATCACATTAGTCGTGATGTGTGGGTGTTTTCATCGTGTTAGGGGAAAAGTTGAAGCGGTGATTGTAAAAGTGGCTGCATCGGCAGTCGGAGCTGCAAGGAAAATTGTAAACATCTTGCGAACAAAAAAAGGCAAGAAGTCGTTTACGGCGATCCGTTTTGGACTCCAAACATCACTTCCTCAACAACAAGAAAGGTTGATTGCTAAGCTTGACAAGTTTTGGACCCTAAGTTACCCAAAATTGTTAAACCATGCATGCACGCTCATGGACAACATGGCATACAGAGTCATGAGTGCTACACAGATATAGCCTTGTGTTATGACCAAAAATCATATATTTCGGTATATAAAACCAAATTATTGAGCTTTTATTCGGAGTGAAACGATAGGCCCTCGGTGATCTAGAAATCATACTATGCCCCTCGGCTTACGTCTCGGGGCATAGTATGGCTTCAGATCAACTTGGGCCTTAGTTTCAACCATGCCCCTCATAGCAGTCTATATTTGTATATTATGGTATTAGTCGGTGTCCCGTCTCTCCGCATGTATGGCTAAAATCGGCCAAACAGAATTTAGGTCTCTCCGTTCAATTACATAGTGTCTGAACCAAAGTCCGAAAGACACAAAATAAAAATCTTCTGATAGCCTGTTATCCCTGTCAACAACCAAAGAAAAACATTCAAGCAAAAATAACGTTCAACCTTTGAAGGAAAAATTCGTTTCTGAAGGTAGGGTTTTTATTGACTCACAACTGTATATTTCCATTTTTTCTGCCTCAGAGTAAAATAAGAGTTTAATTTTTTTCATCGGGTCGCTGAGAAAACATTGGACACTTGGACATTGGCGTGTTTAGGCGTCTGAAGTGTGGACAATGTGGACAAGAATGTGGACAATGGCAAGGTCGTTTGCACTATTGTATTGGTGAAAGCCCATAAAATGACCCGGTCCAAAATTTTTCGTGTGAACATAGTACGTGGGGAAATGGCGACTAACTGTATCCAACAGCGTGAATGAATTACTGACCTATACTGATTGACATTTACAGCAATAATGGATGCCAATCTAGGATATACTCTTGCGGAGATATCATTTAACGTTAATTATCTCGAAGAAGTACTAATTTAGATAATATATTTTGCAGTCTGTGACACCAGACTACTTACTTCCGGACCGCCGTAGGGATGAGGGTGGAAACTCTGTCAGATAGCGTTGATTAGATTTTTTGTACAGTGCGTACACTGGCGGATTGCGCAAAATAATGGCCAATCGTAACGATTTACGCACCAAAATATTCCTAACTAAATTGTCTAGTTAGTTTGTAATATAGGTTTATTTGGAAAAAGACGAAAAAACGTGAAAAATAGCTGGCTCAATTCTCGATTGCTCCTATCAAGTCATGCCACACGCCGGGCTTACAAAAACTAGTGAGCTAATTGGTCTTTTCTGTCAGGAACCCATTGATTCGTTGATTTCGCGATATCCAAGGTAACCGCCGAAACAGTTTTTTTCATTCCTTGTTCAAGCTAATCGCAGAGCCTTTAACACAGCGCTTAGCTGCTAGGGAGTCAAAAGACGTAGTGCATGTCTAAGAATAGCCGGCCAATTAGCGATGCGGAAACGGAATAGGTGGCGCTGTGTGCCAGCAGTAAAGATTCTATGAGAGCGTAAATGGTGTGCCCCGTATATTAGTTATTACCAGCAATTGGGTGCATCTGATGCCCCTCATGCATGGGGAAATCTTGTAATCGCCTGCTCCGCAGCCGAAGGATGATGATGATGAAGATGATATTTAAAGGTGCGTGTTCCGATCGTCTTTGATATCAGATGAAGGGCCGTATTTTCTCATTGTCGCCTGAAATTTGAGCCCTCAAATCCATTTCATTCCCAAGATATAAACAAAAAACCGCCGTTTTAGTGGTTAACCATCAATATTTGCACAGTATTGAATAGGGGCTTTGCAAAATGTATTATTGCGTCTACCATCAAAACCGCAAGTTTGTTTCCCATGATACTTGATGGGGTGTATGTGCAAGTTCCAGGCTCTCATATCAAGTAGAGAACACAATACACATAAATCGGAACAGGCACCTTTAATATTAAATAATTTATGTTAACATACAGGTTCTAATCGATGGCGGAATCCTGTTCATTCCGGAAGCGTAGCAGGGCGTGCTGTATATGACTTTGTTTTACAGGATCCACTTGAGATTCTTCTAAGTACCTCAAGGTTTCCTGTAGAAACATGGATGGATAGATGGATGAATGGACGGATGGATGGGAAGTTTTCAGGCAATAGCCTGAATTCAGGGCTTTCTTTACTCAAAATTTCCGCAATTTTATTAATTTCAGCCCGTTGTAGAGGCTTTTAGCCCAAATTCAGACATCCTTTTCGGTCCATTCAGGCTTTACTCTTCAGGCCTTCTTACATCCCTGGTGGATGGATGGATAGACGGATGAACATACAGTCAGACATTACACACATGTAAGCAGGACCACACGCAGACAGACAAACAGATTAAAGCAAACACGAAAAGAGGCAAACAGACGTGGGCACACGGATATAAAAACGGACACAGAGAGTGAGAGACATGGATAGCTCAGATGTAATTAAAACTCCTCGAAGTGGCAGAAATTTAATTACATGTTTTTGTTTATTTTTTAATGATAAGCTTGTCCTTCAGAGAGAACCGTTAATGGTGAAAAATCAGCATGAGAGACTACGAATCTGGGAATCATATCTTGAAACTAAAAGCCAATGAATATCTTAGTATACAACCGATTCCTCCTCCTCGTGAGACAGACACCGGTTGTAAGTTAACGCACCATTTACTAAAGCAAATCAAGCGATGGATGTGTTACCGGGCAGTATCCGATAGAGTAACTGCTGTGTAAACATAAATTGACAAATGTTCCCATCGATTTACAAGGTAGGCGGGATTTCAATATACTGAATTTGACATTGGCTTTCTGACGGGGGAAAATCTCGTAAATTACTTTGAGAAATCACCCTCATGTATATCTTGCTTTTGATATGACGGTGTATGAACGTTTTAATTAATTAGAAGCGAGTGAATAGTGGTCCAGATGTACACTTTCGGAAACCCGTAAAATATGCTAATGTTATTTGTATACTAAAGAGTATTCCTTTAAAAGATAACAATGTTATTTTGTTTCTTTGGTGATTAACCGATCGAACTCCAAAACGTAGAAAGGACAAGTTCAACTCGCTAAAGGTGCAACGAGAGATTTTACATATCAAATGTCCCTAACAAATCGAAAGTACTGATTTTTGCCCTTTTGTAAAGCTTTCCATCAACAACATCCCCATCTGAAAGGATTAAGCTGAGAAATGTTTCCTTGGTACAAACATTGTGAAATTTCTAATTTCGTATAGATTCAGCCTATGTTTTATAAGGAAATCAAAATCGCCTTTTTCTCTCTTTTAAGACAGCCAAATACAAGGTAGGACATCTATTGAGTGTCTAATCTATATGAAATTACTATTATGACAAAAAATTTGAGTGCCTCAAAATCTCTCATTGCACCTTTAAGATCACCCACAAAAAGGGGTATGACTGGCTAGATATCCATGGGCTATAGAGTTTTAATGTCATAGCATGTGCAAAAAATGACGAATGACATGCACAAAAATTGACACACTAGCAATGGGAAAAATGGTACACTTGTAATGGCAAAATGGCATTTCTATCCAGAAAGGAATATGGTATACGACCGTATATAGTGTGGGTTGGTGTGTATTCCCGTAGGATTTTCATGCTAAAATTGATTTTGTTGCTGTTTGGGTTTCAATAGGACCTAAACTGTCATGGGGTGCAAATTTTCGGACTGATTCCCCTTCCTCAAGGGGGGTAATGTTAGTACAAGAAAAATTTAAAATCGAGTCAAATTGTGTTTTAATGTACACTAACGCGTTCGTCTCCTCATAAGGGTTACAAAAATATATATTTGCCTAGGTTTTAACCTATAGTTAAAGCGGTATAGCCCCGTAATGGTTCAAGGTCACCCTGGGGGTAAATGCTCCAATGTTGTTGAAAGTGGTGTCAAATGATTCCTTGTGTCATACTGAAACAGAAAATGCATTTTAATTGATTTTTTGATATCACCATTGCGACATCCAGGGAAAGTTCTGGCGACCCCCATAGACCATGTAGACCCTTGCGACATTTTGCTATGTAATTAGCCAACCAAATGTCACACACTGTAAAATAATACCTTTTTGGATCTTGTGAGACAATACAAACAACTTATCACCAGTTTCAACAAAATCTAAGCATTGTATAAATTTTACGCCAGGATGACCTTGAACCATTATGGGGCTATAGCGCTTTAACTAAAGGTCGGAACCTAGGCAAATATATACTTTTTCTAATCCTTATAAGGAGACGAACATGTTAATGTACATTAAAATACAATTTGACTCGATTTTAAATTTTTCCATGTAGTAACATTTCCCCCTTGAGGAAGGGGGCAGCAGTCCAAAAATTTGCACCCCATCATTTTCTGACTGGCTGGTCCCTATTGAATGAAAAACAGCAAGAAAATCAACTTTAGCACAAAAATCTTACGGGAACTGTTTCATTGACATACCAACCCACGCTATATATTACACTTTACGATTTTTATTTTTTTAGCGCGCATGTGCTAGTAACGGATCTTGTCAGCAAACCTTGTTCCATTCAAAAAATGTTATCAACCCCATCCCCCCAAAGTCAAAAAGAAATTTACGCCACTGCCACACCACCACACCTGTTAACCTCCCGGTATTAGAGTGCAATAATAAAAGTCAAATTATAACCCTTGCACCATAAATATGCACAACATGAATGATAGTCTTTGATTCCTTAAAGGTGGTTGTTCCGATTTATGTGTATTGTGTTCTCTACTTGATATGTGAGCTTGGCACTTGCACATACACCCCATCAAGTACCGTGGGAAACAAACTTGCGGTTTTGATGGTAGACGCAATAATGCATGTTGCAAAGCCCTATTCAATACTGTGCTAATAAAGTGGTTAACCACTATAAAAACGGCGGTTTTTGTTTATATCTTGGGAATGAAATGGATTCGAGGGCTCAAATTTCAGGACGACAATGAGAAAAATACGGCCTTTCATCTGATATCAAAATCGATACTACTTCCGGGTAAATCAGGGGGGGTCCCAAATACGATCGGAACACGCCCCTTTAAGTATTAATTTCTCCCATATCCCTAACGTCCCTTAACTGCATTTAAATGTAGCGGACCAATACGTTGTTTTAGGGGAATATTTCCCCTAGCTCTAACAAGAAAAAATAACACTACCTCCCTTTTTTGCGGTGATCGTCAGATTTTTCTCTAGGGACGTTAGGCATATAAACACCTCCCTTATTAGCTTTTATGACTTTATTTACTTCTAGAAAACGTTGCTACGTAACTTGTGAAATATCACACGTCGAATCTATTACTAAATGCATTAGTTACAATTTTATGGGAGAGTATTATTCACCCAGCAATCGTTGGATCCTGTTTTCCTTTACAGTTATTCTCGTACATGTATGATAACGTGCAGACGAAAATACTACATTCGTTACAGATATTTGAGCGTTACAAACGGTAATGGACTTTGACAATGCTTGTTTGTGGACCTCCACTAAACCTAACGAATCCCAACCTCATCAACTCATACTTTTACTATACGATATGTACACGGTACACGTAAAAAAACCTTTAATATATTTTTTAAAGTATTGGAAATAATTTAAGCCATTAATAAATTTTTGGGTTCAGTTCCCTTGTTGTTTCTGCCCTAAATTACTAAGGTGTTACTGATTTTGTTATTCATTCACTATTTTTAATTATTAATATTTAACAACCCAATGGTGATACTAGAACCTAAATGACACCCGAAACGAAGCGGGAAAGTTTCGCGACGGGAAATGGGATAGATTGTATTCTTTATTTCATTTGATGAACCTGACGGTCCTACTTAAAAGCAAACTTATTCATACTTACGGTATCCATTTTATCTTAACCTTGAGTATAGCGGCGTGTTATGCAGAATATATGAAAGTAGTGTTTGTAGCCTTCCACCGAGGGAATTTCGCTCCAGCGTGCCAGAGTAAAAGGGCATGGTTGAAAGCCCATGTGTTTGAAAAGTGTATATCTTTAGAGATTGGGGCCATTCTTCGGGGAATGTCACAACGTGACCGAACTTTATTTGCCTCCCGTGACAAAACAAAAATCATCTGCAAAAGTGGAACATTATTTTTTGTTTAGGCTTTGTCGACTTAACCAAAAAATAATGTCCCCGCATGGGAGATAATCCACCAACATTCGTAAAAGAGATTCGAAACCATTAACTTTGACATAATAAAAGTCTCAAAAGTAAAAACTCTAAAGCATGCGGTATCAGAGGCACACTGCCTGATTCAAATAATGTACACAGGCAGACATGGAGACTCGTCGTTATTCGAGGTTTATCGGACTACGACTACCGAAGCTTAACTACAGATATTACAGGATAGAGCAGCCAGACTGGTGTCAGAGTTGTTAGAAGGACACCAGCTACTCACTCCTCAAAGAGCTCCATTGGCTAACCGATCCAGTGCGCGTATTGTCCTTAAAGGGACAAACACGCTAATTTTTAGTTAACATATGTGATAAATTATGTTTGATGAAACAAAACCCCCCCAACTCAAAACATTGATGATTTCAATAAATTAATTAGCAACTTGGAAGATAAAAAGGGAAATCGGGAACTGATGGGCGATCCATGTTACCAATAATCTACGGCCATAATGACGTTTCGGCCATCTCGCGGAAATTGATACGTCGTGTCTATAGTTTGTCCCATGATGATGTCAAAACAAGGTAATTTACTTTTGCGTATCTAACATGTCTAAAAGGTGTGGATGCCTTTGAACGACGCACATTGGCAGTGATATATACCCAATAAGGAATAACGAATTCACAGATTAACAGTCAATACAAATAACGAGTAGGCTCCTTCGGATTTTGTAAAGATTTTACCACAGAATCCAATGAAGAGTAAGAGCATTGATATCCCACATGGCCAGATAGCACATAATTAGTGCCATTCTAAGCGTTAACATTGAAGGTCTCAATGAATTTTACGCGGGGCAATTTCAAGCGATTGTTTATAGCATGGGGCATTGAAGGACTCTAATATGAATGGCTCAACTCGAGCATTAAATGCTGAATTACGTTTTGGCGGCAATTGTCCCGCTTTTAAAAAAACTTATACAGTGACATTTTATGAGACACAGTATCTATTCCGCTAAACTTCTAACATCCATCACACACCTGCTTAATTTGTCGGTAACATGGCCGCGTCCCCATTAAACCCAGCGAGAAACTAAGCAAAACGTAGCGTGGTGATCTCCTTTAAGCTGATGGTCTTACCGTATTTCTGACAATGCATCATACTTGTCGAATACTTCTTGTAATTCCTGACAAGATGCTCCTCACTGTTCCACGTACAAAAAGGCTCAGTGGGTGACAGGGCTTTGTAAATGCAGCCCCTAGTCTATGGAACTCTATGCTAATCTCTGTTCGCCACTTCGGGTCCATTGTTACTTTTAAGAAAGCACTGGCATTTGATTGTGCTACTGTTATAGATGTTAATAATCATTGAGTGGACGGCATATATTAAGCTCTAGACCAATGGAAAGCTTACGACTTCAGGATGCCAAAAATATCTTTTACAAAAAAAATAATAATCGTGTAATATAGCCGCTATAAACCAAAAACTAACCCTCTATTTCTTTGCGATTTTACGCCCAAAAATACGCCCAAGCTGTCCTTCTCTGACCTTTGCAAATTCGGTGACGTAAGCGATTGAACAAGTCTTGTTGCGCAATGCATCTTCTAATGTAAACAAACCCCGAATCGCTGGGAAATAGACACATTTTTCGGGTAAAAATGCGAGGCTTTTACCTTATGTAACTGCTTCATTTAGAATATTTTTAGTTTCATAAAATCTATCATTTTATGAAAAAAAAACGAAACAAGAGTTTGATTTGTGCAAGAAAACACTGAAACTAGAAGTTTATTTTGAGTAAGGCAGTATGAAAAGACTTCCCTTCAACTTTTCGTCAACGTAATTCTTGGCTCGTCGCCCTACTGGGCTTGAATGTCACACCTGTCAATTGTCGACCCTTTGCATATATAATTATTTGCGCTAACATTTTCGCAAGGGCGGGAAGCAATTTTTGTATCAAATGTCATCGCCGCTCTCGTGTGGTTGCCTGTGTTGTTTTCGCCCATCGTTGTTTGCCATTGTAACTACATTACGCCCAGGGGCGAACCAGACCTGAGCCTCCGGGGGGGCACGACTCAAGAAGTTCCATTTTTTTCAGGCACCAATTTTTCTCGGCTCGCTATGCTCCGCCTAGTACACCGCCTGGGCAAACTTTCCATTCAACACACCTTCCTTCTTTTTCTTCCCTCTTGCTTTCCTTTTCCCCTTCTTCCCTCTTCTTTTTTTCCCCTTCCTTCTTCTCTTCCTTCCCTCTTTTTCTTTCTCTTTTTCTCTTCCTTCACCCTTTTTTCCTTCCCATTTTGTTTTTTGGATCCACTTTCCCGATTTTCCCCGATTTTTGGGTCCGGGGAGGCAGCTTCCCCCCCGGCCCCCCAACTGGTTACCCACTGATTTTACGGTTTGGTCACGACTGGTGGCGAACCTGGTTTAAAAAAAAATAGAATGCAACACCAATCACCCCCCCCCCCCATCCGTAATTGTAAACACGGGGAATCCCCGGTGACGTAATTAGGAAAATCTTTTGAAAACATTCGCGTCTTGAGACTCAATTACGTTGTGATTTGTTCTGAGAAGTATACTGCGATAATTATACAATAATGGTAGAGAAACATGGATTTTGTCAAGCGAAGGTTTAATACAGCATGCTTTTCTCATAGAAACAGAATGGAATTTGTCACAGTAAGTTTCGGAGGCCTGGATTAATTTCTTGTGGTGTCTATGCACGTGCACGCAGCTGTTATGATAATTAGGTGTTTGCCTCATTATGACTATAGTCAAGTGTGTCAAGGGGAGCTGAGTGGAATGTTGCTCTGAATAAAGAACAAACGAATGTTGATATTGGGGTTCAAGGTATACAAATACGATACCAGTGGCTTTCCGAGGGATTTTGCATGATGCGATCAAGCCGCGAAATAATAAAATACTGCTATTCATGGTCTGATAAGGCCGGTTCTTAGTACGGAAACGGTGAAAACAAATATATAAACCATATATTGATATAATCATGAATTTATCATATTAAACTTGTGTGGAAGCTCACTGGTATTACTATAATTGCACACAATTATAGTATTTCGCAAGCGAGAGCACGTTGTGTCTTCGGTGGTTGCAGCAATACTGCGAAGCAAAGCTTCAGTATGTATAAAAATGCCGACTGAATCGCCTTCTCTAGTGACTGAGTGGGATAGAGTCATCAAATCTACTAGATACTTCAACAGACAGTTATTTGTATCTGTATTGCTCATAATTCTGATTTAGTTGAGCAAATTTTAGAGAAAATAATGGTAGGTCTTCGAAAGCGCAGCAGCCATATATGCAAGTGAATGGGTTTTTTTTTTACTTGCATGGACGATTGTCCTGGTCCAATCGGTGACGTCACCACCTCACAGCGCCCAAGTCAATAATATTGACTTTCGCTGAAGTGTTGTTGCTAGAAAGACGATTTTCATTTTGGCTCCTGTAACCAAATCGTGAGTAACATAAATATGACACAGTTACATATAAAATCTCGATAAAATAAACTTTCCATTGGTATATAGCTTAATATATGCCGTCCACTCAATGAGTATCACCTTTAAGGGTTTACCCCAAGGTTTATCACTCTTAAATCTATCATAATAGTATGTTTTAGGTCAGATAGAAATTCCTTTTCATTTGTAAAGCGCTTTGACATTAATTGATAAGGCGCTTTATCAGGTACTGTTTGTATTGTATATTTTCGTATTGTAATATTGCTATGTTCATATGTGGAATTCCACCAGGCGCGGCCATTGGTCCCGGTGTGTCATTTATAATAACATAATTTGACTTTGCCATCTGAATTCAAAGGTCGATTATATAAAAAGAAGCACGGCCTCAGTTTTAATGAAATAGCCATTGTACGTTTTTATGATTGAAATGTAATTTCAGTTTAGTTTGAGTGGCATCGTGTCATTTTTAATCAAAATGAGATAAAGGTATCGTTATTGGATATTGTATCATTATTGGAAACCTTTACATGGGTCCCTTTAAGATATAATCCTAATTAGAAAATATTTTGGCCACCTCTGAGGCGATCTCAAAGATGGTTGACTCGAAAACAGAAGTCTTCAATTTGATTTTAAAATACAATTCCCGGTTACTTCAAGCTTACAATGAGGGTGTATCAATTTTATTTCGTACAATTTTGTAAACCCCGGAGGCAATGTGTTTAGTACTTCAGCGCTGTTTCACACTTTCTTTTGAATCTTCTCATGCCTGGTTTAGCAATTACCTCATTGTCACAACTACTTCAGAGCTTAGAGGAAATGAGGTTTTCTCTGATTTTGTAAACATAATGACCGCATCCATTTTTACTGGATGTGTCTGGCAAGTGACAAGTACAAATTTTAAAATGTCATAATGTTAAATTATGTTAAAATATATTCTACCTTGATTATACACGTAATATGCAAGCACATGCGCGTACAGGACACACATGTCAATAGCCAATTTGTGTCTACCTTTCCTTAAACAAAATAAATGGTTTGTTGTTTTGCCTATTATCAAACATTGGAATATAATACATAATATTGAAATCTAAACAATCTATCGATCAAATATCCAAACAAAAAATTACAGTTAAGAAGCAACCAGCAAAAGGCAAAACAGGTTTGAATAAGGAGATGTTTAAGAGGCATGGAGTCGGAAACGAACACCATTTAATACATACACAAGGACATATCAAATAACATATTATATCTAAATAGTTGTAGCAAACAAACAACGATTAAGACAAGCCAACAATCAATATGCAACCATACAATATTTTAATTCAATAAACGAAAGAAACATAAGACAGTGCACAAAATAATTATCTGTTTTAATCTGTGCCATTAAATGTTATATTGGTCTGGAATGGTTTGGATTCCATCGATTACACCTGACCTTTGGCCTTTCAGTCATTCCCCACCAATTCATATGTAACTGTATCTTATATTTATTTACCAGTTTACATATTGCATTGCTGATGGATTGGCGTGGAAAATAAAGTTGAAGCTGATCTTTTTAATTGCATTCAATTGTTTTTGGTCTAGAGGTTCTGATAGCCTTATGAGGAACATTATCATTTCTAGATATCTTGATACATGTATAAGTATGTTTCATCGGCTTTTGATACCACTTAATTTAACAGAAAAATTGACATAAGCCTATTGTCATTTTGGGCAATTGCATTTATTGTAATCCGTGGACGGGAAAATATACTCCCCGCCTAAAAATCCGAACGATGTTGAAATGGCCATCAACGTGCTCAAACTTGCTTTCAAATGAACGCGCCAAGCCAGCTGGATAAATCTCTCAAACTTCCACATCATGCTTCGTTATCAATGCATTACGGACACAGGTCAATAAGCAAACACATTACGCGAACAACGCTCCTGGCATTTATTATTATAATTCACCTACATACCTACATACCTTTTTAATCAGTAATTTATATCGTTCGGATTTTTTAGGCGGGGAGTATACTTGATCTTGTACTTAACTTATACTTAACCGATGGGAATGATCTTTGCAGCAAATAAAAGCTAATAAAATAAGCTTTCCGATGATATCCCACATGATGAGATATATTTTACTTAGATTCAAAATGGCGGACACAATCTGGGTTCATTGTCTTACTCTATATAAAAGCATATTCCTACATTAGGCATCAATGCTCCTAAACATAAGATTATTTGCTTGGATACTTTTTGAAAATAATAAAGCGGTTTTTGCCTTTTTAAATGGATATCTTAAAAAACCAAGGCACTGATTAAAGTCACAGAGACTTCAATAGGACATTCAAATGTCCATTGACAAGACTTTACAAAATATTTCGGTAACAGATTGCAAAATGCTATCAAACATGCATTTAGAATAGAATAATCATATTGGGACAATAACAATTCTCATCAAACTTGCTGAGAACAGTATTTTTGGATCGGATTTTGATAGCTGAAAGTAAGTTGAACTATAGCATTTTGATTGATATGGACGCTAAACGTAAATTATTTGTATTGTAGCTGGCCACACTCTGAGCTAATAAAATCGGAATTCCCAAAGTGCAGTTCAATAGCTTTCTTTCACCAGTGCATCGAGCAAATACACCCCTGTTTTAGTATCATATACCCAGAACATACATGGTCAGCTGTTGTTAACATGTGCCCATCCAATTACTTAGCATACCTTACCTCATAGTGCCAAACATAGATATATACTATTATGCTGCAATTGCAGAGTATTGCTTCTGTCAGACGGACTTGACTAGTTCCAAAACTAGAGGGGCAGACATAAGCATGAATCTAGTATAATGTGCTTATGTCTTTAGTAATTTAACGCCAAACATTTCATTGTCGCCTTTCATTCCGAATTTATAGAATATTTATTTCAGCTGCTTTTGTCCACATCACGATTCTTTTGAAGTATATTAAGCCTACGAAAAGGAAAGCGGCAAATGAAAGTCTTAACGTAAGCTGCCTGACAGCCATTTATGGGATGTGGGGTAATAGACGTCTTCAAAGAACCAGTATTATCGAAAGTCTAAGCAGGGTCTAAGCTACGGTCTTATCTGCTAACATTGCATGCGCTGAATTCTGCTGAAAACAACACAATTCTTTGAAGAAGACTCGACTCAGTAGGAACGCCAGTGGCATTATGTCGCAAAATTTTAAATCCAAGCGCTCACATTTGCGAGTGCGAGTCATCGACGAAAAACTAAAAAATCGAAATGATATTGACATTTTCGGTTCAAGTTATGTAACTTACCACGTATATAAGATACCAAATTTCGATTTCCAGTAGAAATTGGTAGAAATATGGGAACTTCGTGCGAGAAAATTGAACCTGAACACGCCAAAAATACGTACTGGAGCTGGCCAGCTGACAGAGGTGTTGAAAAAACCCTATGCCGGACTCGAACCTGTAAACTCCGTATTACTAGAAGAGCGCCCTTGCTAACTGAGCTAAGAAGCAAAGGTTAGTAGAGAAGCGATAGATGAACTCTAGAGTTGGTCTATCTATCAACTAGCATTTTTGACAATGTGTTTTCAAACTGTATTTTCTAAAAAGTACAATCATTACCATCGATAAATCCTACCAGACGATAAAATATAGCAATACTTGTATCTCATCATGCTAAAAATTAGTCATTCATTTTGATAAGATGCACATTCGCAGGTACTTGAAAAATGTAAACATTGCAAAACTCTGCTGCAATTTGACAGCATGATCACGACTAAATTGGCCTTATATCAACAATGGAGAAAGCCGATTGAAAAATTGTATATTTATAAAATAAAAATACATATTTAAGACTTATTCTGCAGTCTCTGTGAATAATTGGTCCTCACCTGTGTTAATAATTAATTAATTAAAATTGCTAATGAAAACCGCGCGAAAAAATATCGTTCCTCGTACCACGAGTGCTAATGCCGCTCACCAAAGTTCGACCCTTAAAAATGGACTATATGCGTCGTTGGCGTTCCTACTGGACTGATCTAACTTCAAATGATAACGACCACTTTTGTTTGGAAATTTCAATCTCTTTGGTAATGTCACCCAAAACAGATTTATATTCCATTGACAATAATATTTATATTTATAAGTTATAATTCATTAAAGAAAACCACTCTGCCTCAGCAAGTTTTACATGATAATTGCACAACTAAAGAGGGCGTATGCTAGAAAAAAATCAATGCAATAAAACGGGATATTATAAGCTTTTGAAATAAAGGGCAAATCAATGATTTTGTAAGGCGTAAAATGGAACAAAATAACATAAATTTGTTTCAGTATTTTCTCAGTTGGAAAGCATTTGAGAAATTTGTCAAATGTCAACAGCTATCAACTGAGATCACTATTCACCCCAGGGGAGGGCGGCCAAGAAATCCAAATTTCAGACGTCGCCATTGGTTTAACACGTAAAAGCGAAATCTTGACGAAAAATTCTGAATTTGTTATATGTTGTCAAGGAATATTTTCTTATTCCAAAACCGTTGGAGTTGAAGAACCAACTCCACTGGAAAGGTTATTTCTGAATTTTATTGTATGAATAACGAACGAGGACGAGGTCGTATGTGGGTCATGGGAACACCCATGACCGACCCACATCAAAGGACCCAAATTGGTTCGTGGTTTGCACTCAGCATTGCTGTAATTTCTTTTGACATTTTTGGTGAGTTGCTATAATGAATGAGGCTTGGCCGCCACCGCCTGATTCACCCCTTGCATTTCTAGAAACCGTTGTTACGAAGGCGTATACATTCCCATTGGTTTGTACAGCTTTGAGAATCAGAAATCTTTTGCGTGTGTGTTTTTGCGTAGTCTGCTGATCAAAATAAAGATATATTTGTTTTCCTGATGTGTCCTATGATTTCGTACATGTGTATGCAAAATAAAGATAAGATTTATAGTGAGTGTATTTTTTGTTATTAATTTTTGACATGCTAACTATAATTATATCCTAACTATCTCGAAAACGAGGTGGCGGACACGTCATCTTAACTATTGGGCTGACCTACACTACATCAAATCATATGACATGGGTTGTATTGTGTAGAATGTAGGTATACTGCTAGTTTGATGGCAGAAATACAATGGTAAAAATCGGTAAAGCAATAGACCTAAACAATATCTTAACCTTTATAAAATACTTCAATTCGGTTCATCGTGTATATAATTACGAGAGCTTTAACACTTACGTGACCAAGGGGTTTTCACTCCCGTTAGTTCCCAATACAAGGGGAAATTTGTGCACGAAAGTTATACCACATGTGAAGGGTCATAAGACAATCCCAAATCAGCAATAAAAATGAAATTTGTTATTTGGGCTGCAAATTAGGGGCAAAAAATGCTTTCTAGACACGCGAAAATTGGGCAAAAAGACGGAAAATTCCAATGAGCCTTGCGCTTACATCAAACTTTTTAAAACGTATTTTATGTTGATATCTACTCTAGAAGACCAAAATTACATATATTTAACACAAAACTTGTAGGTTTAGGGAATCCTGTATTTTTACGGGTGTTGCAAAATACACATCATTTTCCCATAGACTTTGTACACTGTACAGTAACTAGGTTTAGCTACGTCCACGATGAAATTGTTTGTTTTCAGCACATAAAGGGTTAATTATTTTTGATGTTACTAATAATTGTTTACTTATATGTATGCGTGAACTTACATATATCAGCAAAAAATAATTTGCTTTGGTTCTTTGATTTTTAAAAAAACTTCCGTTAGTGCCATGGAGTTTGTTCAACTCCACTTTGAGCCAGAAAGGTTAGGGTTCAAATCATATCTACAGTCAGTGGCGTAACAGGCGGGGGCAGCGGGGCAGGTTGCCCCCCCCCCCCCCCGACGACTTTGGCCGGGAAAAAAATTGCAAAAATCATGCTAAATCATCCGTTTTTTAGCCCTCTGACCGGGAAAATTGGCCTTTAGACCCCCCTGAGAGGGAAAATTTCCCAAGACTGGGAATTTGCCCCCTCAGAGCGGACAGGCCCGATATGCCACTGCCTACAGTTCACATGCTTATTTACCAGAACAATTTGAACCAACTTTCGATCCAGCACAGTTTTATCATGATTATATAAGAAAAACACAATTGTAAACAACAATCATGGTCACGATGCAACCAAACTACACCAGATGATATTCAAATTTGAATAATTAAAGACACTATCAGTGATTTGAAAAATATTTGAAATGTGCAGGAATAGGCTTCAAAGTAAAAGGATAAGTATGTTAGAATTCTATAATAAGTACCTTTAAGCTGTGATTAGAATTAACGGAAAAGGAAGAAAAACGGCAGTGTTCCCAAGAGATACGATTATCCATTCAATTACGTGTTGTAGTAAGTGTCCGTCGGACAGTAATGACCTAAAATCTCTGACTTCTGTCCTTATTAGGTTGTTCTGGTCTTATCATTTGCAGGGTTATGTTAGGAACTGTACTTGTTACGCCATACACATGCTAAAATCTGATTTTTGATGATTTTTTCGATTTGCTGATTTAGAAATCACTGATAGGGTCTTAACTATTGAAACATTTGAACGGGAAAATTCGGTCCCGATTTTGATAGAGAAATAGTCAAAAGATTTTGTTTACCTAACCCAATATTCTTAAATTATAGGTACCACTTACTCGCGAGAAAACGTCCTGTTAATTTATTTCAAAGGGGGCTATTACAGTGCAAACTTGGTGTCTTTCCGACCGGGGGCAACATGTCAAACCAAAAACTGAAGGTTCATAAATATTTGAACCACGCCCTCGTAAACCTTAAAAAAGAGTTTTTACTGAAAAGAAAAGGAACTTTTAAAATATTATTGCAACTGGGACCTTAAAAGACCCCAAATAAATTAATAGTGCTATTATTAAAAAAAATATGTCCTCTCTCTCTCCCTCACCTCTCTTTCTTCTCTAGCCTCCTCGCGCTTTTTCTTTGCCTTCTCTCCACTCTTTCTCTGGCTCTCTCTCTTTCGCTCTGCCTCTTCTTTCCTTTTATCTTCCTCATTTCCGTCTCAAAATTACATTTATTTAAGAAATAACGGGTTTGCAATATCATTAATGGGCTCATAATTTTCCGAGTACGGAAAAAAAAAATAAGGGACGAGGCGCAGCCGCGAGTCAATTATTTTATTTTTTCCGGCAGAGGATACATTATGAGCCCAAAATAATACTGCCAACCCTTTATTTCTATTACCGAAAACAGCGTGATATAATGAGAAAATGCATTGGCGGCCCATTATTGCAAAATGGGCAGGTAACTGACCAATCAGAAGCGGCATTTTCAATGAATGGGCAGCAGAGAGCTATAGAATAACGAATATAAAAGCGTTATTAATGCGACACGTGATATTTATCTAGGTTGCCTTAATCGTCTGAAGTACATCTTTTAAACCCTTTTTCACCCACAAAAAATGAGAAAGTGCATAAAAAGTGCTGTCTTGTTGAAAGATAGCATGAAATAGTTCTGGAAACTCCCAAAATAGGAGCTTGCACAGTAATCCAAATACAGAGTTCATATTAAAACAGTGCTTCGTGCAGTGTTGTGAAATCTGAGAATATATGGATTCTCCGATTTTACTATGGAGCGAAGAAAAAAACTTCAACAAAATCAAGAATTTCATTTTCAAAAATTAAAAATCTATGGAAAGTCGATATTTGTAATTTATTCAATATTTGCATTACAAAACACATTCGTTTGCAAAATACTGTAATATCGTGAAAATTTGTGTTCACCTCAAATATTTTTATTAGAATAGCTGTAGTATAATTAACAGCAATAGTTTATACGGACGGCATCTCTGAAAACAGTATGATTATGGACATTTTCATTTAATTGATTGAATCAAAAAATGAGGTGAATATTTATTGGCGATGAGAATACTATAAGTAAAGTCTTCGTTCTTGGATGCTTCACTGTGGACATGACACACAGGCTGACTTAAAACGAAGTTTACTCATTTCTATTCTAGTTTAGTAAAAAATATGTAAATAATTCATTGTAAACTAATGTGTTATTAGAAAGAGCAGTTTCTGATTGTCTAAATTTAAAAAAAAAACAGAATTTTTGAATTTGCTCATCTGAGTACCTTCTATTTAAACCAAATCAATAATGCGTGAACAAGAAAGCCTCCATTTGTTTTCAACCTTCGTTGCCAAAATGAAACTTTTACTTTTATTTTTCATACTCAAAATGCATCAAGAGCAAAATTTTAAATGCTGACAATTTCAAATGATATCGAATTTTTAATCTCGCGAGCTTCTAGCACGGTTTCCTCAGGTAGGCTTCTCTTATAAGAAACACTTCATTGTATGTTTTGCAGTGTTTTTGCACAAACATATATAATTGCAGAAAGAGTTTGCGATGAAAAATAAATTTATATTATACATTGCTTGATGAATATAGAAAGGTGAACTCAATTATTGTTTGATTTATGGTTCTTGAGTACGAGTATAATAGCTTTTGTTTTTACAATAAAAGTTGCAAACCAATGGATCTGTCTTGATCGCTTTATTGATTTGATGTGAATAGAAATTGATCCAAGTTACCCAGATATGTACAGCAGAAAAATGGGTAATTTTATTCAAATGAGTGTAACTTATGTTTTGCATAAATCTAGACCTTCAGAAATTGCTCTTTGCAATGATATATTACTTTGCGGAGAATTTTTTTACTAAACCTTGACAAAATGAGTAAACTTCATTTTGATTCAGCCTGTACACACCATTTACATCTCATCATTAACATCCAGGACTAACGCCAAATATGGAACTGAAGACCTTTTAAGGGGTTTTCATAATATGTACTCCTCAAATGGAAGCATATCACCAAAATATCTGATTACAAAATTTGAGTTAATCGGTCCAGCCGTTTGAATAGTATAAGAGGTGCTTCAATTGGAAACTGTACAGATCAAGATGACCTGACCGGAAATTCAACGATCGAAAAAATTGGATCCATCTTGAAGTACCAATAAGTAAAACTCTTAGATTGGGTCAAGGATTCAATATTTTTTTCGATCGTTGGAATTTTGTTTCGTTAAATATTTATACTTATTTGAGCATATAATTCGTTAACACAAATACTAGATGACAATGACAATATAATAAAGCAAGTTAAGCAACAGGGTGGAAACAAATAGACAGAAAATACTAGTTGACGAATACCCCTATCTTCTTGATCACCTCATAAATGGGTAGACGTTTCATATAGAAGTCCCATGGATGCGAATGAGGTATTGCCATTCATTCCGTCAAGCGCTATTGCACAACGTCATACAGCGCATGACGGAATCAATTGTAATACCTCATTTGCATCCATGGGACTTCTATATGAAACGTCTACCCATAAAGGAGCAATGTATTTCGGGTAGATCTGTCCGTAAGTAATCACGGTGAATATTTAGATATCAGTGAACAAACAACGATTTCCTAGCAACAGTCGCTTGTAGTATGATATATCACAGGACGGGTCTTCTTTAGAGAACAGGATAATTTCTGATATTTATGAACTTATGTTGACCCGTTGCATTAAACAAATATAGATTTGACATTCAAGAATTTGTTGTTTGGATTATCGATACAGTGGCACAAGACCTTTATGAAAACTCTGTGATTTAATTATAAGATTAGAGACGGGCACTGCATGTATCAAGTAGACTTCAAGTAATGGTATAATGATGCTGGAAATAGGATGGCAAAACTGAACGTTATCTCATATTTTAATTTAGTCACAATTGCTGCTGTTGTTTGCTTGTTAATTTGTTTTAAATTAAGTAGTTGAAATGGACATACCTCTATTGGTTGCCATGGAAACGAGTAATTTGGGGTACAACCCTGTACTATCAGTGATTCGCCCAAAAGATTTAAAATATTTGAAATTTGCAGAGAGAGCTTATAATTGAAGGTCAAGTCTGTAGAATTTTCATAGGTTATTTTTTGCTACTGAAAACTTAACAATGGTCAAAGATATGAATCTCCATTCAATTACGAGCAAATCAATGATAGTGCCTTTAAGGATATCCTGCGGATGAACCTTGCTCAGTGCTCTAAATTTGTTGAAAGTGGTGTCAAATTGTTCGACTTGCCTTATTTTACAATGTTTGGTATTTGGTTTCGTAAGTAGTGGACAAAATGTAACAAGGGTCTAGATTGTATATATGGGTAAACAAAAAGTGACCTCAAAATTGTATACAGAGCTGTCACCCAAAGAAATAAAATGAATATTCTGCTTCAGTATGACCAGAGCAATAAATTGACACCAGTTAGAACAAAATCTGAGCACTAGGTATTTTTTGCCCCAGGATGACCTTGAACCTTATCAGGGCTCTAGCCGTGTTACAAACTATATCTTTTTTAATCCTTATGATGAGACAAATACATTGGTGTATATTATTTGACTTGATTTCAAATTTACCCCTGTACTAATTTTACCCCCTTATTTTACAAAGTTACCCACATTTCCCAGAGGTTGTACCCAAAAATTACGGTTCAGCACCCTTCAAACTATAGAAAAACATCTTCAAAATCTTCCTCCCCAAACTTCTAGAATAGGGTTCTCATTTATCATGTTACATCACTGCATAGAACCGTCGACATGCGTAGAACATGTACGAATGTGACTACGACGACATTTTTAAATGTATTCATTCATGCACCTCGGGTAGTGATTTCGTTGATAATAACCACAGATATGGTTTTAAAAAGGCACGTTTAATCAGATTCGCAAGAAGACACAATATATTGTATTGACGTCAATGGAACATTACATACACATAAAAAACATGGGATATTTATCTCCATTTCAATGTATGCTTTTCCGGGGGCACTCAAATTTTGGAAGTGACGCGTATGTAAGGCTGGTAAGACCCCATTTTCAGCATCGTTATCACCCAAAGACCCCAAGACCCCATATATGTTTGAAAATTTTACCATTGTCACCCAAAGACCCCTATCATGGGGTAAATTTTGAAAAATTTCACACAAATAGCTCTGATCTAATAGTTATATGAATGATATGGACATCAGACGAACTTTTTAAACCAATTTAAGATTTCTGTACTAGACACTATCATCTATATGATTGCATTCTCTCCTCCTATGTCAAATGAAATATTAACCCATCCTGTAAATGTCACCCAAAAGTTGAAGTACTATTTGTAGGCATGAAAAAGAGAAAATATATCTGCTAATGGTCTTTGAAACCTTTTACAATCTTATTTTGTAAAAAAAGTCCATTATCAAACGTGAACTACTGATTTAAGGAAACATCTTTAATAGGAATTGATGAATAAGATTACCTGTGCATAGAATCATGTATGTAAAATAAAGTAGAATTTCCAAAACTGTGGAACACGTTATCAGTAAAGTTTTTGAAAGTAGTCCTATCTTAAACCACTCTAATAGGAATTGCTGAATAAGATTAAACTAAAGTTAGAATACACTCTAAATTTCAGGGATTTAAAAGTTAATCTTAGGATTGTAGTTAGGTACCAATAATTGTTCGGATTTAAAATTAATCTCTATTGCATTAATATTAATCATTAGATTTAAATTCAAATCTATTATGATTGAATCTAAGGCAAAAGGGATTTCATTTTAAATGTATTTGGATTGGTCTCTAACTACAATCCTTTTAAATCCCTGAAATGACAGTAATTACTGAGTGTACAGTAATGGCTAAGGCAGCTCTGACTCATGTGGGAATGTATTTTTATATCTGTGGTATACTCTTAGTTTTCTCATCTTTCCCCGGATCTTTTCCCTCTCGATTTCTCATCAATTATGTTCCGACAGGGCAGTCTTTGGTTCTTTGGTATACTCTTCCCATCTTTCGGACTAGATGTCGCCGTCTGATTTGAACGAAGTTAGAGCAGTCCCCAATCTCTGCTTGGGTTATGATGAGGTGTACAATAAATGTGATGCCTGTTTTGGGAGGTATTTTATGTTTATGGGATACAAAAGGTACCTCATGCCAAATTCACATTTGATTACAAAGATAATAGTACACACATAATTTCGGTTGCCTGGTGATTCCTAAGGCCTGTACAACATCTCTGACCCGTATCTTTCAAATAATCTTTGTCATGCAAAACTTCCAACCGACTGCAAATCAATGGAATTTAAATGTGTCTTTCAAATAATGCTGTCAATTGTATTATAATCTGTTCAAGTGGTAAATATGTTCATTAGTAGTAATAATTTCACACCTTGTTCAAGGTGCATCAGCAGAACTATACTAATCCTCTGGTGGCAACAAGTTATTGATCTGTGTAGATATAGTGTCACGGTCAAAGTTGACTCAAACCCATGCGGTATCTTCTTCAAAGGGGTCTTGTAGGGCCTCGTCAACATATGACATAACTGGTTGCTCGAGTTCACGCGTAAATAGCTTCATTATACCCCTTTATCAAACCATCCGCTTTTGTAAAAAATCACAACATCTTTTCATCAAAGGAATGTTTGGTGCTATCCAATGATGCACCAAATGATGCACCTTGAACACGGAATGAAATTATTTCCACTTACAAAAACGTTAAGTCCAGCTGAACAGATTATAATACAAATTAAAGTATTTTGACTCCCTGGATGAACGATAATCTTCAGAGATTTTACTGCTTCGCGGGCTTAAACATTTCGCATTTCGAGGGCTTGTTTCTCGCTCTCAAATATTGATTCTTCTCAAACTAAATAAAAACATCAGAATACACCTTGTTATGGCTATTCGAACAGGGTACAGGACTATATTCCGAAGGGTTTTTGATCCGAAAAGTTTTTGGTCCGAAGGAGCATTTGATCCGAAGGTAATATATTCCGAAGGTTTTTAGTCCCGAAGGGTCGTTTCTCCGAATGGTCGTTTCTCCGAAGGGGCAATTTGTCCGAAGGGGCATTTTGTCCGAAGGGCATTGATCCGAAAACGCATTTTAAAAGGGTTTTTTTTTGGTTCCGAAGGAGTTATGTTCCGAAGAATTTTTAATCCGAAGGGTCGTTTGTCCGAAAAAGAAATAAAGATTATTGTTCCGAAGGGTCGTTTGTCCGAATTTTCGGACTAATGCCCCTTCGGACCAATTTCCCTCAATCTAATTTCGGACTAACGACCCCTTTTTTGTTTTCGGACCAATGCCCCTTCGGAAGAAAACCCTTTCGAAAGAATAAACCTTTGGAAAATTAACTTTTCGGAGTAATGATCTTTCGGAAAAATGAACACTATTTTCGGACAAACGACCCTTCGGAGTAAAAACGTTTCGGACATATAACATTTCGGAAGAAAACCCTATCGGAAATATGGACTTCGATAGAATAGTGAGTTCGGACAAACGGCCCTTCGGAGAAATAACCCTTCGGAATATGAGTCTGTTCCCATTCGAACATTACACGAAATGCAGTCGTTCAGGTGTATTAAACCGCTTTTACTAAATCTGTTGTATCAAATGGTGTAGACTTTGTAGACTTAAGTATGATTCATTTATAAGGCAAGTAATCAAATGTTCTTTTCAGTTCAGAAAATACTGAAACACATGTGTATATTTTAATGTAAAATGTACATAAGATAGAGAACAATATTATATGAACATTCCTTCGCTATATCATAATTTAGCTCTAAAAAATATACATGTACAGAAAAAAGTAACCATCAGTATATGATACAAATGATCTCATACAGATAATACAAACACCATCTAAAAATATAGGACTTGATAACACAAATTTTCAGTTAGTATAATTTTACTAACGTACTGTAAGGATAACGAACTCGTCTTCCATGTAAGTATGTTATGTTTGTACATTAAGGGGGCACCCTACCAAAACGACGCACCATTTATCTATACAAATAGAGAACGTGAAAAGGCTTGCTAGGGATATTAACCAAAAGTCTATTCCTTCTATTTTATGATGAACATTCCGATGCGATTAATAATAATACATATCGAGTACGTAAAATCACGCAATTTCTACATTGCAAGATTGGTACTTCATTGCACTAATACTTTGTCGATTTGAAAATGAAATTTTATTGTGGCCAGTGTCGCACAGTTTTAAGCATTCAGTGTTATAAAAAACTGCCTTCTGGAAAATATGCTTAAACTGAAACTACTATTACATTAAGCATAGGTTTAAGTATTCAATAACACAAACAAATAATTTCTGGGGTTTTTACTGATACTAAGTACCATGTCACAAATTAAAGTCACTTTAGGGATTTTGATTGATTGAAGATAGGTTTCTTTCAGTGCTCTATTGAACTGTCCTGAGTACAGCATTGCCAGTTTGTTTTATTACTCAAGCAGATCATAGTTTATTTTGTTATAGTGCAGTGCTCAGGTGTTCAATTTCACATACCACCAGCCATTGTTTGGGTATTTCTATAGAAGCCTTTCATATGCGTATTTCCTTAGTGCCAGCTGGCTATAGTTGGGCTTGCCATGTGGCAAGGTTAGCTCACTCATGATTGCACCATCGCTGGGAGGCGACAGAGAAGACATGAGTCCCAATCCTGTTGCTGTGCGAGCTTAGCGTTATTAGGAGAAAAGCAAATATGGCATTTTTAAAATTGGTTGCATGTATCCCAGTGATGCAAATGAAGACCCTCAAGGTGGAGATAGAATATTTCTGTTGGCCTACCAATCTGAGGGGAAATGCTGTCAGTTCGCCTTGTTGGAAAGCTTGGCGCCTTGTCATGAGGCACCAGATATGGAAATTCGACCATCCAGTCTGTGGTAGGGAAACATCGAGCTTCAAGTTCACTACAGAATGATGCTGCGGTTTTGATTTTGGTTGACTAGTTGCACACCCATATCTGACCCAGTTTCTTTGAACTTTTATTTGACTGTAGTATTTTTAACAATTCTCATTGGATGATGTTTGCTGAGTTGGGCTTCTATCAATTATTTGTGAAAACTGCTTCTGGTAATGTCTGTAAACAACAACTCAACTCATTCATGGACCGCAACCAACGAAATTGAGTAAATTCAGCACTAGCTCATAGAAGTTAAATAATTTGTATTAGTGGAGAATTGAATTAAGTGCTGAAAAATTATTTGGCTGAGCAGAAAATGAGATAATAGGTTTACCAGAATGTATAATCAACAGAAGTATATTTAATTCATCAGTCTTGGATTTGAAAATCATGGAGTTATTGCAATAATGAATATTTTGGAGATTGTCAAAAAAGGGTTGCAACCTTTATCTAATATATTTGCTTTGTGCACAATAGGATTTTTATTAAATCAATTAAATTTGTATCAGTATGCGCAATGTAAGTAATAAATTAAGTTGTAATTACGGTAAGTAAAATTAATGTTCAATCTCTTGCATTGCTTAGTATCTGGTGCGTTATAATTTAGTAGCCTAAGCTTATTTTGGTTGTTGTGACATACCATTACATCGGACAAGAAGTGATTTAGTTTGTGATGCGCTTCAACATAAGTACACAAGAAAATAGAATTTGTTTTGCAAATGGTACTACTTTGCCGTAAGATCACTCGTCTTTTGTTAATGTTTGAGTTTGGTTTAGTTTGGATATTCAACATTTACCTTTTTTTTAAATCCACGAACCGTTAATTCGTTAAAGACACGTATCAGTGATCCTCCCAACGGAGTCAATAAGACTTGAAAAGATTTTTTCATCCCCATGACCATGTAGACCGTGGTTACATTTTTGCCTGTATATTTCGGATCCTAGGCAACAAGAGGAACAATTTTTGACACCACTTTGAATCTAAATGTGGGTATTCTATAAAAGTTTTACACCGTAAACAGAATAGGGCTATACTCATGCAACAAAGGTCGAACCAGGAAACTCCTTTTTTAATCCCTTATAACAAGGTAATACGTTCGTGTACACTATAACACGATTTTACTGACTTGATTTCAAAATGTTTTTGGGTAAAAATAAATTATGTTGCATTTTTCAAGAGTGAAATTTTACTTTGACTGGGACTCTTAAAGATCTAGATCACCACTTTCACTAAAATCACGTGTTCTATGGTTTTTGATGTAAATGGTAATTGGATGATTGTATGTATTACTTATATAACACCAGCACAGAGAGAAGTCGCCAATTCAAAATTACCAAGACCAGGTCCACACACTATTCACTGTATACAGTCATGAGTGCATTTCTGAAGTTCGAAATAGGCGCCCAAAAATGAAACGAATTTCTGCCATAGTACTAATTTTACGTATCGTACGGTGTCGTGTGCCATGACATCGGTTATATAATGGTACATCGGACATCAAGGGCTACCAGCAAGTATATATTGAATTGTCCCTGTATTCAGGAGATGGGACATAACGTTTTGAGGAGGTTGGTTTTATATATAAACGATTTGCAAAAATTCCTCAAATTATTATTACAGAATACCATAGAGTGATCCATAATTGCTGGGATTCCAATGAAGAATTCTTTTTTTTAAAGGACACCGTCAGTGATTCATCCGGGTTGAGACAAAATATTTTAAATTTGCAGAGGGAGAAATAGCCTAAAAGTGAAGGGCAATCGTATATCTTCATAAGTACTTTTTACAATAAAAATCGAAGGCCAGCAGGAGCGAAAAGGAAGAAGAAGGGAGAAAACGGCCCAGAGTTGTTCAAAGAAATTACTCTCCATTCAATTACGGATTGTAGAAAATGTCCGTTCGGGCCACTATGACTAAAATATCCGATTTTGTTATTATATTTGCCTTCTGGCCTATCATTTGCAGGGTTATGCTTTAGGGTCCTGTATTTGTTACAGCACATGCAAAAATCTGATTTTGATGATTTGTTTTCAAATTTCTTGATTTAGCAAATCACTGATTAGTGCCTTTAAGTTTACAAAATATGTATATTTTAAATTCTTTACAAAACCCTAAATCCGCGCCTTTTTAGTGGGGTATGTTAACAATTCATAAAAAGACCTAAAAGCGAATGGTAGAACTAATTTTGTCTACGTCAGGCAGTCACAAATCTATGAGCGGTCGCCAATGTCTCATCACCAGTGGTCATTTTATGGTGGTTGAAATGGGGGGTACATGTAAAATCCGCTCAAAACCTACAGTGATTGAAAGAGCATCATAGTCACAGGCTTTTCTGTAGTTTCGTCCCAAATAATGCCCAAAAGTTAGACACATTTAGCTTGTTGAACAAAGAGTATAATGGTACAAATCTTGTTCTTATCCATAGAGGAAATCTGACAATCACCGCAAAATGAGGTAGTGGTATTTTTTTCTTGTCAGATCAGGAAGCAATTCACACTAACGCAAGCAGGGGTCTGACTACGTTATTTTTTCGTCAGGTGGTTGGG